>QEQW01000435.1:0-23047 GCA_004016085.1 Claviceps quebecensis
GTGGAGGGGGGCCATTCAGGACAGGACAGGGCTCAGGGAGCATTGACAGCATGACCGCATGGCGACATGGCAGCAAGGCAACGTGGAAACATGGGCAGGAAGGCATGCAGGAAGGCGGAAGGCGGAATGCAGAAAGCAGGAGCAAGGAAGGCAGGAAGGCAGGAAGGTAGGAATTAGGAGCCACCGCCCTGAGCCAGGTACATACATATGTAGCTGGTACATGGCTCCCGCGGGGGGTTTGTGCTTGCTCAAACCGCCATACGGAGTACAGTTGCCAGTGAGTGACAGTGAGTGACAGTGAGTGATAGTGAGTGACAGTGAGTGACAGTGAGTGCCTTAAGTGCCTGTGACTCCTGTGAGTGCCAGCAAGTGCCAGCAAGTGCCAGCAAGTGCCAGGCCCGAGGCTTCCCGAGGCGCCTGAATAGACCGGCCCGGAGACGGAAGCGACGGGGTGAGTCGTGACGCACGCAGCCGATAGACCACAAGACAATAGATGGCACAATAGAATAGCTGCAAAGACCACGAGCCAGTGCATGGCATATGAATGCAATGCAGCTGTATGCGTCGTCGGTCTCCCAGCTCCAGCCCGGCACGCATCTTTGTTTGTACATACATACATACATAGTACCTACCTAACATCTTTCAAAGCTCGCGGCCGTTTCGATAAAAGCCACGGCGCGACTTATCCCGGGGACTACCCATACGCCACATGGCCCGACATGTGCGTCCGGCTTGCCAAAACCCACCAACGTTGGACAAAAAAAGCCCGCGTTTGGCCACCTTGCACGTTGCCGAGGACCCCGTCAGAACCCAACCAGGGTGAAGCCGAAACCAGCACGCCCCAATAGTCTTTACGACGGACGACGGGCCCGACAGCCGTGCGTGGCACTGGCGCCGCTCACCAGCGCTCAGGAACAACTCCAGACTTCCAGAGTCCAGATATGTACATAGGTACTCCGTATGTACGGAGTACGTCGGCGTATATACCTACATACATAGCCGTCCGTCCGCTGTCCACAGTGCAGGGCCAGGTATCCCACCCCCACACCTGCATCCGCCATCCGCATCCGTATCTGCATCTACATCTACATACATACAATACTATATGTACATACCTACCGCATACCGCATACAATACTACGTACTCCGTACATGCTGCACGGCTCCGTAATCTTCTACTGGGGGTTTCTGGCGCTCCTTGGGCTGCTTTTTCCGCGGGAAGTTGTCATGGTTTGGGCAGTCAGCTCCGCCTGAGCTTTGGCCCGGTCGGGAGACTGCTCTCCATGGTGACTTTTTTAGGCGGGGAATTCTTTTCTCTGCGCAGAGGACGCTTGCTGCCAGCCGGGGGGCAAGCAGCAAGTTGCGCCGAAAGCCGACCCGCGAGGTTGACTCGAGAAGGCACTGTACGGAATACACTGTACCAGCGCTCCAATTTATTTACCTACCTAAGAACTCCGCCATTGCTGTCACTCACTCACTCTCACTCACCCACTCCCTCACTCCCTCACTCACTCACTTCCTCATTCACTCCCTCACTCACTCTCTCACTCACTCGTCCATTCACGCACACATACATATAACAAACACAGAACAATATGTGAATGCAGCACATACGCACACATGCCGTACCGCGCACAGAGCTTGCGGTGCCACCAAATCGTGGCTGTGGGGGGCTCGCAGTTTGACTTGCCATGAATCGCATCGGCAAAGTCGCATCACGACATGTAAAGCTGGACCAGGTTCCCACGTTCGTTCGCCTGCAAGTAGCCGATGTGCCGAAGCCGTAGCAAACACTGCATCTGGAATCTATAGTCCGGCAGTGGTCCCTATATGCCGAGAGGCGAGAGCTTTTTATGGCCAATGTGTGTCTTGTCTTACCGCCGATGTCCGAAATCGTGCGCACGCCTCTTACATGGTGGCGGCCACGTGAGTTTCACGTTGGAGAGGAGCCGCAATGCCCAGATATTTAGGTATGTACTCTATTTGCAACTCACTACGGAGCATGATTCACGACTTCATGTATGTATCTTCCGCTCCTCGCATCCGCCAAATGACTCTCGCAACGGATCGACTCATAGTCTCATTGATGCGTCTCTGTGGCACAGTAGGTACCTAGGCCGTGGCTGGTACGAGTTGGCGTCACGAATCGGCGTGCGAAGCAACCCCCCGAGACATACAGAGTACAGACTCCAGGGACACAATCGTCAAGCCAAGATCTTTGCAGCTGAAGCCTGAAACTGTCTCCCCGCACTTGTGGCTTGACTGATCGCATGACGCCATCGACAGATGAATCACGGCTAGCTGCTGGAAGTGTGCTTGCCAACTCCTGCGGCCGCTTGGAAGCAAACGAAGAAGACTATCTTGACTTCATTACAGCGTGGTCTAAGGCTCTTGAGTCTTTAGTCACCTAGGTACCTATGTAAGCTGCCCGTGACCTGTAACTGTTCAACATCAGCATGTCGGAGGTTGGGTGCACGTTTCACAATGGCACACAAACAAGAGTCTCATCGTCGATTTGTACTCCTGTGTGGTCTGTACGTCCACGTGGTAAGCACGCACTGAGTACCTAACGGTCTTCAAAGAAGGGCACGGAGAAGAGAACCCCTCTCCCCCTTTTTCCTTGTGGCCGAGAGGTGCATCCGGGCTGACGCGTGGCTTCAGGGATCTTCCCCCACCGGACTATGCTTCTTCAGGGTTGGTCCATCTCCTTGGTACAGTCTATGTACCTACGGAGTATATGTATATGCATGTACATACATACATACATACCTCTCCGTACAAAAAAGCTCTCAGCCGAGGGCATCGCGGAAAATTGCAACCCAGCCTGATAGAACTTGGAACTTGGATGGAGCTAGGTATCTAGGCGTCAGTCACGACTCACGAGTACATACATACATACTCCGTAGGTAGGTACTCCGTACATATGCGCGAATGCCGGTCGGGTCCTTAAGTCGAAAGAACGCTGATGCTGATTCGTAACAAGCTTCATTCAGGAATCAGACTGTACAACGTCAAGCCTTGCTCCTCGCAAATCATTCCACGCGAACCTACATATATGTGTGACCACTGACACATGCTGTTGTACGCTGTGTCACTGTCCCGATCAACACGGTCGAGTAGGGATTTCACCGAACGGATATCTAGGTAACTATTTTCATGAATCAAGGAAACCGAATTGGAAGTACATCTGCATTGCATATAAACATGTACGGACTATGTACTCTGTAAGACCCATGTAGATCACGTGGTCCAGTGTTGTTATGTATAAGTATGTACGTACAACGTCGTATGAGCGCCTAGCGCTTGCAAAGTAAAAAATCAGCAACGTCCAACGAGACCAGTCAGTCCTTGTCGTTGCAAAAAGGCAACTACGGAGTATGTATGTAGAAGTTTGATCAGAAACTTATTCGATGGTGGCGGCAGAAGGGGCAGCATGTCCGCCATGCTTTTATTAATCCTCTAAGGTCTTCAAGCCGCGTGGTCTGATGGGTACTTGAGCTCATTCGTGATCCGCCATGACAAAATTCTGCTCCATTTGACGAGACCTGGAGTCAGTGATTTTAAAACCGGACTGGGTTTATGCCGCCTGTTTCACGTTAGCCACTCTTCCGAGCATACGCCCCCCTTCGTCGTGATCAGCTAGCCTACGTATGTACGGAGTAGATGTACGCAAGACACTGAGCAAACATCCGCATTTTTACCAGCTGACTAGGTACCTAGGTACGTACGGATGTACGGAGTACGGAGTACCTATGTACGGAGTAGGTATGATTGTAGAACATGCTCCTCACTGTTCGGTTGGTTGCAGACGTGTTCTAGAAGTCGGATGCCCTCTGCGGGTTCCCATCCCTGCCCGTCCCTCGTCAGGGGCTGCAATGGCTCGAAATCCTCTATGTGGTTAGCCCTTTTTTGTTGGCGACCATGTACTTTACAATGGAGCAAAGATTTACACCAGCGTGCGAAATGGATGTGTGGGGATCTACATAGCTACTCCGTACTCTGTATTGTTGTCCGTAAGGCACCTGGCATGGAGTACGTAGTGCAATCTGGTCTCGACTTGAATGAAACTCAGGCGAGCATGACGAGTTGATTGGGGAGCGGGCAGTTCTCCGCTGCCAAACGCTTACGTCATGTGAATGGACTGATGGACTGACAGGCCCTGCGGCATCACTCGATGCGACACTAGGTACTGGTTTTGGTGTTTGTTACATACTCTGTTCTTGATTTCAGAAAGAGCGAGGACAAGATGGCAGCCCGCAACATGTGTGGGCTCGTGATAATCAGACCATCTCGTCAAAATGCTGGAGGGGAAAGTTCAAAAGGGGGGAGGGGGGGGGGTGAAGGGGTGGGTGGGGAGTGACGGACGGCCGGTGTGGCTGGAACTAGCTCCACTACGCCAAGCCCTATCGAGACAAGTCGGGAATTGCGTTGTGCGACGTGACACGAGTGCCACCAACAGGATTCTGTCAGTCATTAAGCGTTGCATGCGGATCAACTTCGGCGGCGATTTGCCACATGGCAACCCGTGGGCTTTATGTGGCACTGACTGGCACTAGTCTTGACGCGGCGAGCGTTCACTCCGCTTTTGTGATGAAGAACACCCACGTAATCAACGTGACCAGGTCTCCAGGATCTCACGAGTCACACCAAAAGGCCGAGCGCCTCGAAGAATACCCAAGGGACAGACGACTACTCTTTGTATATTTCACGACGGAACAGTAAGTCGTCTCACTGCAGATTCTGGCCAGCCAAAGTCCATTTCTGTGTTGAACATGATGTACCTAGTAGGCTGGCATCTGCATGGCTCGTTACAAACGACGAAGTGGCCGATTTGAGAGACGATGTACCGGTAGCGCTCCGGCAGTCAGCCTGTGCCATGGGTGCCCGGGCCGACGAGTACAAGGTATGTACATATGTACATGTACCTAGAGAGTGCCGGATATCACACAATCAAAAGGTCAGACATGTTGCTGTTGCAGTGTTACTACTCCGTAGTCGTTCAATTAGAATCAAGCATGACGCTTGTTTGACCCAATGGACCGAAGCCAAGGCTGTCCGTTACGAGAAGATAGGTAATCTCATCATACGAGCCGGCTGTTTGGTACGCCTCTCATGCCAATTGCCCAGCCGGCCGCTGGCCATGTTCTTCACTCGGCCGAACAATCCATAGGTATCTTGGCAATGGAGCACCGATCGCGCTAATTTCGGAACACCGTCAATTTGAAAACAACACGACGTGCCGACTGTACGATAAGGTGCCATGTCGAGAACTGTGGATCAAAATCCACGACCAGTCGCTTACGGCTTCTTTGCCCATGGGGAATCTTGCATGGCGAGAGGGCAATACGGAGTACCGGCTTCCGTATCGCACCAGTCACTAGTGTTTGATGACATGAACTTCTGAGTCCTGACCTCTGGCGCCTCTTCGTGGGCACTCGAACGGCGGTAAGTAGCGGTTAAACCCTTGACGTTTACTCAGTCCCCCGACGCTGATGTGAGCTCTCAAGCCAAGTTACCCGTAACCCGACTGCCCCTTACCCACCAGGCTGAATCTGAATCACGTCCCGAAAAAGTCTAAAGATGCAGTACTTTGGGTTGGTGACTTGTGGCACTGGTCCGGGTGCTCGATCAGCATGGCATTGCAAGGGAGCGACAGGCGGGCAACATACGGACAACAGACGCATTGATGCTTCTCGCTTGGTTGACATTGAGTATGTGTTGATTGCTAATCTCGTTAACACGGATTTTCTCAATGGGCCTCGCGGTCTAGGTATTGCGTGTTTAATCCCCTATATGGAGTCACTGCATCTTTGGAAGTCTGAATATGACGTGGTGAACCTCGTCACGCTGTTGAAGAATTGTATCAGTACAGAATTCCTCATTTGCTTTCGTTCGCTCGATGTATTCGGTCGATCAAGCAAAAGACGAGCTTCAGTGAGGGCCGTTCGGGCCAGTAGAAAGGACGTTATCTGGATATGATTAGATGCAGCGCATCTCCCCTTGTACAGCCTGGCGTCAAAGTGTTTCATGCGACGGTAAAACTTTTGGTCCAATGACTGGCTCTATCTCCTCCTTGCTTCTGCTCATACCGACGTATGTACCGAATATGAAGAAATTCAAGGAGCTCTCGAGTTAAGGCCGGTGACTCGGTTGCGTGTATTCTTTTGTCAGAGCAAACCGAAAAGTTGTGGGGGCGCGAATTTGGGTTTTGGTCACCTCGAATATCCGATATGTATCAAACACACTGGGTGACCACTGACCTGCCATCATAAAACACTATAGAGAGATTTATCGATATAATTCCCTAGCAAAACAAAAATCCCCCAAATCAACTTCTTCAAACCATCCGATGAGCAAGGATATCGTTGCATTAAAGATCGGATAAAAGGGTTCCGACTGTACAAGTTGCACGGCAGAATGAGTAACGGATGGGCAAGCGGAAGACTTGGACAAACCACGTGCGAGTGATGACCTGCTTATAGTTGCCGTCCATCAGTCGCGGCGCAGCACAGAGAGAGAGTCGGTCCTTGTGTCAGATTGCATCCACGTTGTCCCTAGGCCTACCATTCGACGTCGAACCACGCCGACTATTGACATCAATTCTGGTCTCGGTCCCATGCTGCATGTCGTGGTACAGTCCACAACACCACAGACTCGTGAGAAGCGTGGGAAGATTGGCCAAAGGTGGAAATGTGGACTTGCAGATTTCCGCAAGGAAGGTTGGTCCCCGGCGCCTGCGATGATGCGCGCAGCGCAAGTGCCCCGGCCCCCGGGCCATAGACCCACTTGGGGCTTTCTATGTACATATGTACCTATGTACCTTGTATGGCGTCACCGTGCTGCGCTAGAGCACCCCAACCGCCCAGGCGGAAAGAATGCCACGTGGAAGAGCAAGCGGTCTGCTGCTGTGGCACAGCCTTGCGAATTGTGGGTCCCGAACTGCTGGCTTTATCGTACTCTGATACAGTATCTTAGGTAGGTACCTATGTAGTTAGGTACCTGTTCCATGTGGTCACTCAGACTCAGACCGCCAGCTGGCATTGTTGCCGGTGGCCATCACAAGAAACGACAAGATGACGCACACAGACACTGTCTATACAAGCACCATGGAGGCTGGCTCTTTTAAATCACGGCACCTGGACACCCGGGGTTGGTGGTCCTGGACTCCTGGTTCGGCCAGTCTCCGAGCCGAGTTTCCGCATTCGCCCAGGTTTCTTGCTTCGGCACCAGTACGGGTAGACTCGTGGTAATGACTCATTGTGGAAGCTAACTAAATAAATATGTACATACCTACATAGTTACATTACTCCGTACATATGTACTTGCCTCACGTCCTGAAAACCTCGTCTACGGAGTACGGAGTAGTGGCTCACGGAGTGCTTTCTGACGAATGCCACCCGACCACCTGGTTCGAGAAGCTCGGGACATTACAACTTACAAGGATGCCCTTGCCCTGGAATCCGTACGGAGTAACCTGTGATGGTTACGTCAAAGTGCTGCACAAATGAACATGCATCATCCCTCGCCGAGAATTACTTTATGGAGGGGACTTCAGTTCGGTTCCAGCTTTCAGGTCCCTGGAAAATTCGACTCTGACGGAAACTGAACATATGTTCCTGCACTTGCTTGCATGCGAATTTCGTACATCGGACATGTGTACTCTGTATGCTATGTATGTAGCAGCAACTGAGTACTGTACCATTGGGCCTCGAGTCAAACTCTTATCAATCGGGGTTCGGAACACTGTATCACAGGCTATCTATAGCGCGTCATTATCAGGAGTCAGTGAGTCACGCTAAACCCGACACGTGAGAAAAAATGTGGATGAACGCAAATACCGACTGGGGGTGCCGGTCTGCAACACATAGTATTCGGAGATTTGACTGAGATAGGAACCGTTTGATGCCCCCTAACGCCGCGTCTAGCCGCCCTGTGTCAACGAGGCATGCGGGCAATGTTTTACGGATTCTCTTTCGGAGAGGGCCTGACGCCGAACGGGCGACCGCCTTGTTGAAACGATTACCTGATTTGTCTTCAACAAAGCCAGTGCTCAACCCGGCAAGAAGGTATCATAACGTATGTATGTACATACTTGGGTTGGTGGTTATCGGGTACACTGGGCTCGCCAAGTCATGCGAACCCAACCTTTGACGTAGGTAGGTAGGTATCTCTGGCTATGGATTATGATCATACATGTCCATTCTCTCACACCCTCTTGTTCATTTATTTATTTCCTTCCCTCAGCAGCATCGTCCAAGAAACGAGGTCCATAGCCTTCTGTCCATTGCCAGCCTCCAGGAACTCTCGTGTCGGAATTAATACCGCAGCAACACACGAAGTTGATTTTCGAGGTCTCAGGCAGAAACCCATACAGATATAGGTAGACTGACCAACGCGCAACAGGGCGATATATGGCGGCAAGACCTCACTGATTCCAAAAGCGGACAAGACCTATTAGTCACATGAAGCCTGAAGCTGAAGGTCATCTTTGAGACGGCTGCTCAACCAATGCTGTGCCGGTCTTAGCCTCACTCACGTTGATAACAAGAATCACTTGCTCATGCGGCAGTCCGACCAGGATCGACGACTTATTTATATCGATACTAGGTATCCTTCTACAGAGTAGATAGGTAGTTAAGCTATGTACCTACGGAGTACCACGGTGCCACGTTGTCACACCCCTGGACTTGAGATCTCAGATGGGAAAGAACGGAATGACCAGCCGATAAGAAAAGAGGGGATCTTCAGTTCCCGGTCCGATCCGTTAAGCTCCCAACACATTCCAGAAGGAGAAGCGAAATTCTTCCATCAGGCTTGTTCGTCGTAGGTATAGATAGGTACGTACACGGTACCTGTGAGCGTGTGCGACTCTGTGGACGACGATTTCATCTGTCACGTCCGAGCACGCTCGACACGACTCTACAATCTGAATGAGAGTTTTGGACTTTTGAGTACTCCGTACTCCGTCTAAGAATCGTCAACAACGTCGCACAGATACGTTCACACAATTGCAGGGGTCACGCGTCCGGGACTCCTTGTACATAGGTATACTCCGTATGGCCTACCTACTCCGTATATACACATGTCACATGTGACATGCCCCTCGATGCCTTGGCTGAGACGGAGGGCGGCATGCACACGTGGTTCGGGAGCCGTGCAGACAGGGAATTCGGAAGGAGAACAGGACGAACACTTACAAGTTACACAATACATTAGGTAGTCCTGACTCCTGACTCGCCTGACTCCTCCCTATCTGTACGCATAAACTCACCACGCACGGCCACTTGCCCGAGGCAACGCCCTTATCTCTCAACTCCCTCTGTCCAGTATCAAACGGTCCAAACCTCGCCAGTATAGGTAGGTATGTACTTGTGCACCTGCGAATAAAGAAAGGCACCTTTAGGCTTTGTACCTATTCAGTTATGTACATACATAGCTCGTCCCGAATATAATAATACTGCACAAAAACAGCAACCCTGGTGTGACGACGCCACCAGTTTGTTTGGGCCCCCCTGCCGGCATCTGAAAAGCAATGGCAAACAATTCTCTGCAATTACCTATGTACTCCGTAGGGAGCGTCCGCCATTGCCGACGAACCCTTGCAGTCGTTGGCGATGTCTTATTACATACAAGTCTCAAGTTTGAAGGGACAGCTTTGAATGTGACTGGAGCTGTGAATTCGCGAGTGAGAAGGGACTGCTAAGTTCTGAGGCTTGGTTTATTTGCGCCGCGTGCAGATAGCATCAGGCAGCATTCGAATTTCGCGCACAGGACTTGCCCTTGGAGACGCAGGGCAAATTCGGACTTGTCTTGACTCTCGAGTCTCGATACCTGTTGTCCCCAGTTGACTACATATACATACGGAGTATGTAGCTATGCCATACCTCGCAGCAGGCGATGCGGTCAGTACCTGCCACCTGGAGTAGGAGGTACCTATATGCTCCGTAATATGTATGTACTCCGTATTATGTAAAACAGCCTGCAGGCCCCATACGCATTGTGGTCTGGTGTCCTGATCTCTGCATCAGCATGCAGGAACAAAGGATTTGCCCAAGACCCTGTTCGGCTCCGCATGTCACAATCCTAATGGGGCTGCTTCTAGCCTTCTTCCTTTGTTCTTCGTCTCCCGGGCCGGACCATGACGGTTGGCCACTCACGGATGCGAAGAAAGTCTTTCAGAAGGAAAGGAAGCAAGGAAGAAGAGAGGGAAGAAAAGGAAGGAAAGAAGACAAGTCAGAAACAGGTACATTAGGTACCTATAGCAAGCCGCTGGTGTTTGAGCTAGGTAGTCAGGAACTCAGCCTTGACTTCACAACACCACGTGCGTTTCATCTCTTCTTTTCCTGCCGCTGCCTATGTACTCCGTACGGAGGTACGACGTTGCTGCAGTTCTCGCCATTCTCGGCCGGCAGTATTTCCAAACGCAATGAAGCGACGACGCAGCAAACACCGAGAGGTCCAGTGCCAACGGCGAATGAATTGGAGATCGGGACCAGTCCAGCACATTGCTATGATGTGATGTACTACATACGGAAGAGGTAACTCCGAAGTTCGAACGAACATATCCAGCTCCAGCTTCCCACACAATTTGACTTCTCCTCGGACCTCCCCTCTCCTCACCAAATATACATTGTATGTATGTATCCGACAATCCACCAGCGCCAAGATCTTCTCTCGCTCTTTGAAAACCCCGAGATCCCGTTCCATGTCCGAAGACCCCTGTTTTGAATGTGTCCCAGCCCCAGTCTTAGCCCCCATTCTTTTTTTTACATCTGGTGCGATTTTCCAATAAGTCCCCCCACTGCACCCCGGCGATGCCGTCGCGTGCGAATTTTCCAGAACGGAAAAAAGAAAAAAAAGTTTTCCTTTCTTTGTTCTTTCTTCAGCTTGTCTTATCATTAGCCGAGTTTTTGATAAGGTATGGGGTACGGCCTAGAGCCCTGGGGCGCGTGATCATTGAAGTGAATTGACCTTGTACCCTCTGAACTGACCTTGAACAGAGTACTCCGTATGTACCTACATACGTAGGTTAGGTACTCTCAGCTACCTAAGCACCAGGTATCAATGTTAGGTACCTAATGTACTTCGTATGTAGGTATGTAGGTGTAGGTATGTACTAGGTACCTAACAGACAATGCATGTAGTGGAGCAACCAAGTAAGCAAGCTGTTTTACTCCGTAAATCATTCTCTTTTGGATAATGTGTGACGAAAACGATAGGTATCGATCCGTCGCATACTCCGTAATCGCATATCGCGACTTTGTCTCAAGAAAGCGCAATGAGGGCAGCCCGATTCGGACCATTCTCCTCGTATTTACGGTGAAGGATGCGAGAAAGGCGAGGCGGGGCTGAGCACTGATGACATAGGTACCTAACAACTTAACAAGGTACCTACCTACGTCCTACATAGGTACATATGTACATATGTACCTACATTCACAATTGGCACATCGTTTGCTTGCTCAAACGGCGCCTCCATTTGCTGATATCGAAGAAGACCTCTACCTAACTAATGGGATCGTACTCCGTACCGAATGATGAGAATTGGAGCAAGTAAGCTACAGGTTGCGGGGCATTGTATTTCTTCCTACGGACTCACGGAGTACGTTCGTCCGTGTATGGTCCATTTCATGTGAATAGAGCTCTTGAAGCAGGGAAGAGAATTGGACACGAAGGGAATGAGACTATGAGAGAGAGGAAATGCCAAGGCTGGAGAGGCAGCATAGGCCGTGTCTAGAGATACTGATTAATTCATGGTCGTTTGAGAGACACGGCTAATGCCGTTGGTAGAAGTACGACGACTTCGTCCTAAAATTCGAGATAGCTAATGGCAGCTACTGACATTGCTAGAGATACTAGCTCGTGCTGTGCTATTTCAAGAGATGTCAGCTAGGCCAGCTACTGCCGTGCTCGGAGATGCCAGTTCGTGTCATTCTTGACGCTATTGATCAGTTCATGCTAATAAGTCTGAAGATGCGAACTGTTTGTCGTTTCTTCAAGATGACAGACAGCTTATACTACATACGCCAATCGGTATGAGTATTGGTATTTGTAGAGATGATAAACATGTAAATTCTATCTGAAAGAGTCAGTTCATGACAACTCTAGACGTACCAACTCATGGCAGCTGAAGGCACACCAGCTTGTTGTATCCTGTCTAGAACAGACCTGCTCGTGCTATTCCGAGAAACACCAACCTGAGCAATTCCACGAGCTGCCAGTCAATGCCCATTCTATTGAAGCCAGCCTAGTGCCAGCTATTGCCAACTCTAGGTGTGTATACCATCTCATGTCATGATCCCCATTACGGCCACGGGTCTGGCTCCAGAAAAGTCCATTTGGCAGACGCGGCTTGACCCTCCCTTCCCGCCGGTACACCATCTATCAGTCTTTCCGCACTTCGTAGTGACCTAGAAAGAAAATATGGAAAACTAAGATCCCAAACGCCGACGCTTTTTTCCTTTTTCCTGGTTGCTTTTTCCTGTTTTCTTCGATCTGCTCCATCTTCATCTTCTCATCTTTGCGTCTTCTTCTTCATCTCCTCTCCTTCATCATCATTATCCTCCATCATCATCTCGTCTCTTCCGCTTCGAGAATCGAGGCTAGTTTCCCATCCATGGACCATCACCCACCCCGCTCTTGCACGGCTTCAAGCCCGCCCGAGAAGAAAAGGCAGCCTAGCGATAAGTATTCTGATGAGTGGAATGAACTCGGAGGGTGCAAAAATCCCCGACGGGCCAAGACAATCCGTAGAAACTGCCTGAAAAGCGATCCGTACAAAAAGAAGATTTGTGAAACAAACAGCACCACACATACACACCTTGAGCAAAGCACACGTAATGCACTCGCATCCTAGCACACCGAGTCTTCATATCGACACAGGAGCCGCATCAATTCGCCAGCCCTTATTCCGCATGTTCATCTCAACGGCCTTCCAAATCTGCTCCACAACCTCCTTGTCCCTGAACCGAGACGCATCTGCTGCGCCGCCACCACTGCTCCCACCACGCCATCGATCCACGCCCGTAGAAAGCACCTTGTGACCCCAGTTTCGAATACTGTCGGGGACCTGATCACCTCGCCACCCGACATACACACCCAGGGTATGCTTGAACAGCTCATTAGGGCTGCTCCATTTATAATTTTTAAACTGCCATGTCTGGCCCGTCGTGAAGACAGCTACCACGCGGTTCCAGTACTCGGGCTTGAACTGCTCAGACCCTTCGACGAGGATGAACCGCATGGGTCGGTTCGGGTCAATGCCGCGCATGAGGCGCTGAACGTGGAGCATACTGGCCGTGGAGCCACTCGCGTCGGCAGGCACATACATGCCGTCTTCGAGAAACGATCGCGCATTCGTCATGCGTAGGAGAGATGAGGCCGATGGCGATAGGAGGATGATGGGATCTGGTCGCCTAGTGGGAGCCTTTTGGTTGAGTGATAATGAGGATGTTGGCCCGGGACCCGGCAGGGCTTGGGACTTCTTCTTGATGAACGGGGCGGCAAGCTTGCGCACGTGTGAAAAGTCCTATTGTTGTTGTTGTTGATTTGATGATTTTTTTGGCATCAGCATATTATTGGCCCAAGACGGACATGAATATGATGCAAGGAAGGAGACGTGGGCAACAAACGATCCAGTCTATCTAGGTCGACCCAGTGAATAGAGAAAAAACATACCGTTGGCTTCACACCCCTGAGGATTGTATTCCTGTCACCCATTCTCCGCTCCCCATCATACACGCTCGCCAGCCTCGGATCCAGGAGCCCCTTGCCTGATCTCGCCCTCGCAGCCGCGGACGCAGCTCCGGGCTTCGATGCCTCTGTGGCAGCCGCGCCTGCAGCATCAGCCTCTCCCACTATCGGCTTGATGTATTCGCTCTCCTCGCTCGCGCCCTCTAGCCAGGTAATCAGGTCGAGGCGCTCAATAAAGCCCAAGTTCTGCACCCTGCCTGCGGACCCTGCCGCGGCGAGCTGATCGTTAAGCATCGTGGCGGCGGCATTGTATTCGGGAATGGCGAGCTCGCGGTTCAGCCAGGCAAAGTAGATGCTGCGCAGGTCGACCGGCCGATCACTGGAGATGAAGCGCGTCGGGGCGTCGAGGGAGAGGCCAATGTCTTGGCTCGTGAATTGCAGGTGTGTCGCTTGGGCGAGGGGTGCATCGTGGACAGCACTGGTATCCGCAGATGAGCTCGGCACAAAGGGCTGGCTGCTGGAGATGGCGGTACGGAGAAGGAGAAGAGGATCGTGGTCGGGGCTGGCCATGGTGAAGCTTGAAAGAGGGTGGCAGCTGCACTGCCAGGGAGGAGTGGGCAGGGCGAGAGGAGAGTCGATACGTTTGGGCCAGATGTAGATGGTCAGATGGATGGCCTGCGATTCTTAGGTAGTCTCGAGTGTAGAATTGATGCGATGCGATGCGACGCGATGCGATGCGATGCGATGCGTGGC
The DNA here is from genome assembly GCA_004016085.1 of Claviceps quebecensis. NCBI lineage: Eukaryota > Fungi > Ascomycota > Sordariomycetes > Hypocreales > Clavicipitaceae > Claviceps > Claviceps quebecensis. Next base: position 14,446 of record QEQW01000435.1, read on the forward strand.
GTGGCGTGGAAACGCAAATCGAGTCTGTCTGAGGCTGAGCTCTGCACCGTGTTTGTGCCTGGATCGGAATGGGAGAGCTCTCAGCTGTCCAGAGAGAGAGAGAGAGAGCTCAGCCAATCACACAGCAGGACAGTCAGATCCCGCCGTCGCGTGGCCCACTCGGTGATGAGGCATAGAGGCATGCCGCACAATTCATGGGGTATGTAGAGAATGCATGATGATATGAACATCCCACCCTTTCATCGCGGCCCATGGCTCTGTGACATCATACATGTAGCCTTTGGTCTATGCTGAGCTTTCAAGCCAAGTTGAGAATAAGTCGTCGTGGAAGAGTTATGGAAGAGTGATGGAACGGATATTTGGGGAAGAACCAGGGCGAGACGCGGGCGGGGATTGATCATTGGAGTGCAGCACTGGTTTCAACGTTTTTTCAATTTATTTTGTATTGACTGGGCACTTTCTGCTAAACCGTCATGCACTAGGTAGTGCGGCATCTTTTTGCTTCCTGTTCACTAGCATCGTCATTCGGACAATCGCCGCTTATGAAATGGCCACCCCCCGGTACTGATCCTCGCAGTGACCCGTCCCTGAGTCTCTTGAACCGCCCAAGCCCATTCTTGGCCATCGCCGTCTCCTTTCCCATGCTGCTGGCCTGTTGCAGGCTCACCGCCGCAATCTCGGGCTCCTGAAGGATAATCCATCGTAAGATGAGTCTGTGGTGCTTGGCGTCATTCAATCTCATTGTTTCTTCGTCAATTGCGTCGTCGGTTGTTTCCGACGCCGACGAGCCATCATCATCCATCGGACGAATTTCAGAAGGATCGTAGAAAGAACTATCAGGCCCTTTGCTGCCATGTGATGTTGACGCGCGCGCTTCAGCTGCGTTTCGGCCACGAGAACAGCCCTCGAGACAATGGCACTCATAGCTCATATATTCAACCCAAGTGGTCCAGTCGTCTTGCTTTTCAGCATCGTTATTGAAGCAAAATGGCTTGGTGAACCCGTATCGTTCCAGGCGCTCTCTTGTCGATACCGCATGTGCCTCCAGTGTTGATGAGCTGAAAGGGGAATCGCCACTAGGGCTATGCATTGGCCCCCTCTGAGTTGGTACATCTCGATGGACTCGCTGCCAGGCTCTGAATTTGCGCCAATTCAAAAGTTGTTGACGAAAGATGTCTTTCCAGTCTAGGCCACCGTCCGAGGTGGAACTTCCGCCAATCCATGGAGCCAGGATCTCGAGGTGTCGCTCAGGATCTTCCGACACGTGGTTGATGTCCTCTAGTGTGCAGATTGGTCGACCGCCCGCTTTGATCAAGAGGTTGTATGCTTGTAGAATCTCGTATTCTTTGCGGCCGGGACGATATGTATCTGCCGCATCAACATCTGAAGCTTTCCAAGCATCATTCCTCGCAGCCATTTCATCCAAACTCTGAAGAATGCTGTCGAAGTTTGGCGGGATGTATTCACCCGCTTCGCGATCTCTCTGCACCTTCGCTCTATGAAACATTCAGTCGTCAGTGCTCCGCATGCTACGAAATTCGGGATATAGGGGATGTAGAAGCAGAACATTCTCAGTGACCTACTTCAAAGATCGAAGATACTTTTGGTTTTGCTCCTTACAGAATATCATGATGTCGGATACTCGATTTGTAATCGTATATTATGGTGGTGAAACTGGACAAGGCCACAACGTGGTTCGTTGGTGTCGACGATACGCTGCCAGAGTGCGGGCCGTCGTCTAAAAGCTCCAACGGTCTGTAGAAGCATATCATGAGAACAAGAGGCAAATCAAAAGGCGGGACCCGATTTACTTATGACGGATTTTGCTTCGCTATGTTTGGCGGGCTAAGTGGTCGCACAGGGCGAACTTCGAAGCTCGTATGCTTTTGCTGCCAGTAATGCTCACAAGAAAAACTGACCTCTGGTTCAACGTATCACACTGCGCATCAATACTGTGCACTTATCCGTGGAAGTGTCTTATTACCTACAAGGGCAGTAAGAAGGCGGCCACTGCGTCGTTGGGCGCTGCCGACAATGCCGCAAGCAAGTTCTTCTTGTTTTTCCTCACGTCGCGTTTTGTTGAAGGGTTAAGAGCTCTTGGTTGCTCCTTTTGGCTTTCTTGAACGTTTCTTGTTTGGTTCTCGTGTTTCTCACCAAAAAAGTCGTTCAGCGGCACATGCTTACCAAAGTTACCAGGCTGGATTTTGCACAGCCCAGAGACAACAAGGCCAATAAATACCTGGGTAGTTCTCCGTCAACACTCGATCCCATGCCTGTGGCACCATCTTGAAACAAGAAAGTATGTCGCGTTCTTTTCTTATGTCTCGTGTGCGCTTAAGGTCTTCCGCTTTGCCATGCCTGTGACCACTTACTCGCTTGACTGCTGCAGAAAGCCAAATACGGCAATGTTGCGTATTCAGTCTCTTTCCTTTTCTCTTCTGAACACACATCTGATGCCCGAAGTCATTGTCGGTCGGTTCCATGTACCTACAAAGAAAGCAAACAGTACGTTCGGAGTATGGCGCTTCCCGATGCAGTAACATCCTTGCCAAACCATTGGACCTACATGCCACAGTATTACCTAGGCCGAGCATGTCAAGGCGCGACGCAGCTTTCACGGCCCCCTTTCTTCTTTTTTCTTCAATGAAGAACATGTCCAAGCAGTGAACGCAAGAGGTGCGGATCTGAGACACCGGTGAGAAATGCATATGAGCTCGAAACCTGGTGGCCGCACCTCCAGAGTTGCTACCTAATAAAGGCTCATATGCATACCTACCTATGTTTCCCTCAACTGCCAGTCCAGCATTAGCCAATGGCAACGAGCCAAAAAGCACCAAACGGTTCGGGAGAAGCAGGTATATCCATATGTACATCAATCGTCCCAATCAGTGAGCTCCGAGGCCAAGAGCTGGCTTCGAGACGAAGACAATGTCATTTCGCTCTGGAAGTGCTTTGCAGCCATGCTCCGTTCCGACTCCCGACTCCAGAGAGGCGCAATGCGGCAGCAACTTGCAAGCCCCCTTCAGTCGAGCGGTGCGGCGGGCTTTCGTTTCCCAAGGCGTGGGAAAATTGGAAGAGCTCTGTGAGGACTCAGGACTCAGGAGTACCCAAGTTGACGCTGTGAACACTGAACACTATCCATGCTGTAATTACATATGTATGCATCGGAGGTGAGTCGTCTGCCGCGGCGTCGCACTGAATGGACCATGCCACGATAAAGTGCCTGAGCGGGCTTGGCGCTTCAACTTGGCAAGTACCTATTGTATGCACCTGCCTGTGTGTACCTACGTGTAGATTCGTATAAGTGTGTAGGTATGTAGGTATGTATGTACATATGTATGTATGTATGTGAATATCAGAACTTGCTGAGTGTATGAATATGCATGTATGCGAGCTCAAGAACGGCCGTATTCCATTATTCAAATTTCCGCGCTGTTCGTCAGCAAACCAATCAGGCTTCCGACTCATCTCCCCCTTTTCTACGATTTCTAGGACAAAAGCGCAGCACTGCCAGCTCGCGCTCTGTGTGCGCGTGTGCGAAGACCAGGGATGCGGCTTGGCTCCCGACATGTCACTTATTCGTCATGCTCATCTTGACCGTTCCGCGCGTGGACATCTTCTCGGCGCTTGTCCCTTTCCCCGGGCGTGTTTTCCGCTTATTACGCGACTCTGCCTTGCGGCCACGCGGGCAACTCCATACGGAGAGAACGCCACACAGACGAAGCAGAGAAGATGATGACGAACAGAGCGGGTCTATAATATCTAAGCGTCTCGTGAGTCGTGAGTCGTTCACCTCGTTGCCAGCCGGCGCTTGCTAGCGCCAAAGCTTGTGATTCGCTGCACCGGTGACCGCTGCACCTTTGTCTTTCGAATCTTTTGGGTTGTCCCCGAGTCCCCGGGCGTTATCGCCTCGGTGACTTGTTTTGACGGGTTGATGCCGATCTCTCCTTTTTCATTCCGACCGAAGCTACCTATGAATCGGGCCCGAGCTAGTGAAAATTTATCATCAGCAGGACTCAGTACAACATACAGCCTACCTACTGTACCTAGGTACATAATAGGTACATATGTACTCGGTGAGTCGTTGCAACTTGCGACAAGTACGGCCCATCGACGACTGCATTGCGTGGGACGGGCTGACCAGTTGCCTTGGTCCCGTCCATGCATGCCCATTGCCCATATGCTGCGAGGCTGAAGTCTCATTGGGACGGAACGCGGAAAGAAAATGTGGAATGTGTGAGACGGGGAGCTTCTCGATGTGAAAAGGGGCCGCCACAGCTTATTAGGCGCCGCAGCATGGCTGTGGCCGCGCTGACGTCGCCCGCCCCTCGGCCACTTCTGTGTGAGGCAACTTCTTGGCTTCAGCCCCCAGAATCGGACTTTGGCGTTTGCTCTTTATTACGCCGAAGATGGGAGCCATGGACGGCTCGTTCATCTCTTTTGCTTCAACTCTTGTGGTTATAACTTGAGTTGTCGCCGCCGTCCTCCGTCTCCGTTCAGGCTCGATACCCTCATTCCGGAATCGACAAGCTCTAGGTGTAGTATCTTGGCTTCCACGTTGAAGCTGTCTCACTCGAGTTGCCACCCGCATTCTTCCCCCATCAGGGACGCAGCACGCTATTCGAGAAGGCCATATTCCTCGACAGATAGAGACTGCTCTGAGTCTCCCACGTTTTTTGCGCAGTATTCTGCCTTCTGCGTCATGCGTTTTTCGGCGCTTGGTGCCGCGGCGTCATTATGGTTTCTAAGCACAGATTGCTCTGCTGCTACTGCTCGTGACGATGACAGAGTCGCCATAAGCGGCTTCTCCAAGGCTATAAGAGGAGATGGCTTCCTTGCTGTTCCTGTAGGCACAGTTCAGCGGCCGGTTGGCCAGAAAAGAGAAGCAAAGGCCTATGAAGACAAATTGTACAATATGAACTTCTTCTACGCCACAGATGGTGAGTCTACTGTAATGCCTTTTGACCCAATCGAATCCAAACACCGAGGGCATGGAACGTGAACGTGATTGTTTCACATGGTTTTCCCGAGCTGGTGACCACTACACGAATTGGTGCTAACACCTGGCTTTTGAACCCTTTTTACTACACGGACAGTCGACATTGGCGATCCTCCACAGAAAGTCACAGTGTTAGTTGACACAGGCTCGAGCGAGCTCTGGGTTAATCCCGACTGTCGGACGACAAAAACTCGACAGCAATCAGAGCAATGTGTGAAATTTGGGAAATATGACCCCCGAAAGTCCTCCAAATCCAACGGACCTACAGGAAAAGAGTCACTCAAATACGGTGACCCATCCGACAAAAGCACCTTGACTACGGCAACTATTCTGTACTACACAGACACTTTATCACTGGGTGGCGCCGAAATCACGAACCAGACGTTTGGCGTTGTGTCACAGAGTCAAGGCCAGTCGCAGGGCATCATGGGCCTCGCGCCCGACCTGAAGACCGGTTTCGACAGCAATAAACCGTACCGATTGCTGCTGAGCACCATGGCCGAGGAGGGCGTCATTGCCAGTCGTGTATACTCGCTCGACTTGCGCCATACCGACAGCATGTATGGCGCCGTCATCTACGGAGGACTGGATAAGAGCAAGTTCATCGGCTCTCTGGAGAAACGACCGATCGTAAAGGGCATCAAGGGCGAGTACCGTCTGGCAGTTGAGCTGAGCACTGTAGGCGTATCGACAACAACGTCGTCCAGCGTCAAGGTGCAAGGACGAGACAGCAACTTCATGCTCGATTCCGGCACAACCATTACCCGAATGCGCTCCTCTGTGGCCCTGCCCATCCTGCAGGCTCTGGGAGCCCAAGACGACGGGGAGGGCTTCTTCCAGGTGTCGTGTTCCTTGCGATCGTCATCAGGCAGTGTCGACTTTGGCTTCGGGAGAAAAACCATCCGCGTCCCGCTCAAGGACTTCATCTTGAGCCTGGACAAAACCTCGAAAATGTGCTATGTAGGCATGGCCATTACGACGGACCAGCAGATTCTGGGCGACAGTGTCTTGCGGGCGGGTTACTTTGTCTTTGACTGGGACAACAAGGAGGTGCATGTTGCTCAGGCGGCGGATTGCGGCAAGAACGACATTGTTGCGGTGTCGTCGGGTAAGGATGCCGTGCCGGCGGTGACGGGGAACTGCAAGGAGAATGATGCCGAATTTACGGGAGGAAGCCCAGTAAGTCTCGCAATGGCATCACTAATTTTAATCCCCCGTCTAATACACTATCCCACTTGGTTGGCTCTCTCCCCGGATGGCGGATAGTGGCACGAGGTGTAAGGTAGCGTGGAATGGAAGGCCTGATACTGACTCGTAATTATGGCAGGTCACGCGCACTCAGAGCGAGAGCTTACCGACCCGAGCATACACGTCGGTGTACACGATAACATCGTGCCCGCAGTTCGAACGAGATTGCGTGGTCGGCGAGGTGACAACACAATCTTTTCCGGCAGCAACTGAGACCGCCAAAGCGGATAGCGGCGCGGGGCTCCGCTATACGGCGCTGAGTGTCCTTGGGCTGTTGGTGATGGCATCTTTGACGACAGGGTATAATATTTGGTAGACAAGCATACCTAGACATGATTTATACGGGCGGGACCAGGCATTACATACAAACTATACGGAGTATATATACATTTCGTAATACACTAGATAGGCTTCTTAGCGCCAAACATACAGACAATACAGGTAATAGCTATTAGAAGGCAATGTCCATGGTTACTCCGTAGTGAGGAATATTTTCAGCGGTACTGTTACATATTCCGGGACGAGAAGCGCGGACGTGAAAACGTTTCATTTGATTGGCCAATTCGCCCGGTCCGGGGCAGCGGCTCGGCACGCCAAGCACGGGGGTTCCCCGGCACGGGTAGCGGAGGATAATTCCATAAACGAGGCATCCTTGTCGCCATCTCAGATTCTCAATCGGCCACCATCTTCTTTTTTCCACTTCAGTCATACGGAGTATGTACGCTGAAACCTCTTTATACCGCGCAGTGTCTTGAATCGAGTGCCATGTCTATGATTGCCACACTGCACAGTCAGTGCAGACGGCTTCACTTGTCCAACATATAGGCTGTTCCTGCTTCAGTTCTTCTGTTTGTTTCCCCTATTTCTCCTCGCGATGAAGATTCCCTACGATTGACATGACAGCGTTCATCGGCACATCGCAAGAGGGGCATGTAGCTACAAAGCCAGCGGCTGGCACGATCAAACCGTTCAAACGCTCATTTCTGTACCCGCCTTCTTTGCTGCATCAGTACCTATTCTCCCGCCTCAAGATTTCCGCGCTGTGACGACGTCAAGACTGCCGTATTGGCAAGATATATCATAGGGATGCTTGACTTTATGGGTATGCACTATGATGACACCTTCTTTCCGCCTCTTTTTGCGACTTGACATTCGGTGGTTCCCGCAATGTCCTATTCCGCGCCCATTCGAGTCTCGAGAACTGCCTTCAGTACCTTAGACTCCTTCAACAGCGGTGCTATTTCCCGCCTCGGCTGAGGCTTGGCATGATAACTGGGCATGGCAATCGTGGGACAGCTCAAGAGAGTTACTCTGATCTTGTTTGCTTGCCTCTTTGCTGCCATTTCTTCCTGGTAGACCGTAGTATCTTATAGAAGCGAATATATATGTCTGTATAGTATTCTCTCCTCTTTTGGCATTTCCTCTGTATTCTTACAGAGGATCGAGGAGAAGATGGTGAAGAACGGGGAGAGTAAGGGAACAAAAGTGTCAGTCATTTAAGGATGTTGTGAGGATTCCAACTCTATATCTGTTCCGTGCCAGCGACCAGTTCCAGTTTCTGCTCTGTACTTTTCTGGGCGATGTACCTCTTTTCTTTCTCGTATCTTCCATTTTCCTTGCCCAAGTCCTAGCTTCTCTTCTATTCTGTAACGCTGTATTCCAATTCTGCCCAGCTGGCAGCTTCTGCCCAGTGCCAATGCCGACGCCCCATATGATCTGGCATCCGCCACGGAGACAAAGCGGCCAGGCGACTGAATACTTGTCTTTACAAGCTGCATGGAGTTGCTCATGCATTGAAGGCCGTATCAGAGATTTAGAATGGAGCTCATGAACACCGTCTTAGGTACTCACTCATTAACACCTCATCTCACCACATCACACCAATATTGCCATCACAATGTTATCATCAGAGCACATCAAACAGCATCCCAAGCTTCAGTTCCACAAACTCGGCACCAAAACCACCCCCCACCGGCATCCCGACCACGAAACAAGTCCCGACTCGGACTCCCCAGGTAACAAACATCTCCAGCGCTCGCCGCTCGTGAGTCGTACAGCCCAGGGCCCTCGTTGCTCAAAGCCCACCCCCATCTTCCGACGCCCTCTCAAGTCTCCGCGACTCGCGAGTCGCCGCCTCTCTAGGCTCTTATAGCCCATCACCAAAAAAAAAAATCAAGCCCTCACGTCTCCTGACTTGAAACGAATGCATGCATCCAGCAGGCTGCCCTGCACCTACAGGCTACTCTCTCTACCTAGTCTCTGACTCGGACTCTCTACATTTCGCATCACGCTTTCCCCGCGCAGGCAGGCAGGCAGGCAGGCAGGCAGGCAGGCAGGCAGGCAGGCAGGCAGGCA
>QEQW01000436.1:0-23043 GCA_004016085.1 Claviceps quebecensis
ACCCCCCCCCCCCCCCCCCCCTTTCCCAAAGTCCACCTTCCAGTCCTTCCAGAAAGAAACCACAACAGTGCGAAGGCGCTTCACAGATTTCGTCTTTCTCTACAAGCAGCTCATGAGGGATTATCCCGCCACAGCCGTTCCGCCCCTCCCGGACAAGCAACGCATGGAATATGTCCGCGGGGACCGCTTCGGGGCAGACTTCACCGCGCGACGAGCGCATTCTTTCCAGCGGTTCCTCGTGCGATTATCCCTTCATCCGATTCTACGACGAGCACCCATCCTGCATAATTTCCTCGAGAGCCCAGACTGGAACGCTACGATGCGGAGCCGCAGCTCACGCGAGAGTGTGTCGTCGGACCCTGGCGGAGGCGGAGGTGGAGGCAGCGGGGGGGGCTCAGGCGGCGTGTTTGACAACTTTGCGGATACATTCATCAATGCGTTCACGAAGCTCAATAAGTCGGACCGGCGCTTCCTAGACGTCAAGGATAAGTCGGATAAGCTGGATGAGGATTTGGGGCATATTGAAAAGGTCATGGCGCGGGTGGTGCGCCGGCAGGGCGATCTGGAAGCCGATCTGAAGGATCTGGCGGAGCAGTTCCAGAAGCTTATTACGCTGGAGCCGGGCGTTGAGGCTGCGGTGCATGCGTTTGCGGCGTCGGTGCAGGATACCGCGCAGCATTTGCACTTGTTGCGGGATACGACAGATCAGGACTATCTAGGGTCTTTGCGGGACATGCAGGCTTTCTCGCTGAGTTTGAAGAATCTTCTCCGGGCGAGGGAGCAGAAGCAGCTTGACTATGAGCAGCTCACGGAGTATTTGAACAAGTCGACTACGGAGCGCGATGCCCTCCAATCGGGTGCGTCGTCCTCGGGGCCGGGATCGTTCTTGCGGGCGAAGATTGAGGATGTACGGGGGGTGGACCATGAGCAGGCTCGTCGGGAGCGTCTGCGGAAGTTGGAGCTGCGGGTGGATGAATTGACACATGAGGTGGAGCGTGCGCGGGCCACGAGCGACTTGTTTGACGATGAGGTTGTGCGTGAGGTGGGTGATTTTGAGAGGATCAAGAAGGCGGAGTTTAAGACTCAGTTGGGTGGCTTGGCGGATGCGCATATCTCGTTTTACGCGGGAGTCGAGGATCTTTGGGAGCGGTATATTGAGGAGATGGAGAAGGAGGTGACGATTTCGGCTCAGGGGGCGTGAATGGAATGATGCGGGGGAATGGTACGGGTAAGTTACCAAATAAAGAAAAGTCTTGTCGAATACAGGATTTGTTCCAGCTTTATGGGACTGGTCACTGTACTGGCGTTGAAGGGGGACTTCAATTTATTGCTAATACTTTCACTTTTGTCGCCCTTACTTTTCAATTTAGCTACTGTTTGTTGTCTTTGCCCTAACAAGACATCTTTTTCAAATTCTCATTCCTTGCCTCATCTCCTCATCTTTATATGTATTCTGTCGTGACTTGCATCTGTCTCAGTTACTCTTATCTCGGCCTCGTGATCTTCATCTCTGTCTCGGCCACTTTCATTTTCGCCTCAGGATTTTCATCTCTGTCTCATTCACTTTCGTCTCCCTAGGGCCAAGTGCTCAATGTTGGAATTTGCACGATAACAGATCATTCAGGACAGGACATACGATATCCGGATCATGATTCATCAGGAAGGGAATGTGACAGGCACAAGGAATGAACGCGAGCGTGCCCGGAGCGCACAGTCTGATTGGCAACCTGGCCCAAACAGGCCTCGTGCCTTGATCTACCTACATATTCTGCATGACATCACGATCCAATAGTTTTGCCAATCGCCTACATATATAGAGTCCTTGTCTATGCCTTGTCTCTCTGCAGTCTTCTCTACTTGGATTTGTTTCGAGGAATCAATGCCTGCTTCCCCTTTCAAAGGACACTTATGCTTAACCTCTCAAGCCTGCGGCCTGACGCATCCCCAAAAACTTCAAGTCTTTTGTTCTTCTCATCTTCGTCAAAGCTTTGCCCCCAACCACAAAGCAACCAGCGGTTTACTCAACGACGCGGTACGAAACATGCTACTCGAATGTGGCCAAGCACAGCGGCCCAAACCCGAAGAACTGAACGATATATATATATAAAAAAAACCCAATGACGTTCATCAGAATACCTGAAAGAGGTCCCAAATGCTTTTCAAAAACACAAAAAGCCCAAACGCTAACTGATCACCTCCTCCATCACGGCGCCCTACTCAGCGGCTCCGTCTCCATCCTCCCCACCACATCCTCATCATCACTCTCCTCCCCCACAACATACTCATCCTGCTCCTCATCCTCATCATGTTCCCCGCGCGTCAATCTCTCCGCAGACCGACTGTCATCCTTGTACACATCCTCAAAGTCCTGCTCATCTTCACTTCCCCCCGCAAACGCATCGTACAGTTCCCCTCCACGTGTCCGACGACCACCCGCGCCCTTCTCTCCAGACGCGTTATTGGCCGTCAAGCCATCTCCCTCTTCTTCATCGAGGAGCTCGAATTCGTACGTGTTGCGCGGGTTGTTGCGGAGGCGGCGCCGGCGGGCTACCCAGATGTAGATGCCGATGCCAAGACAGAAGATGCCGATCAGGCTCGCTGCTCCGATGATCCAGACCTTCTTGGAGGAGGCAAAGGTAGGGAACTTGTCGATCCAGGACGAGGGAGTCGTCGAGGTTGCAGAGGGGGTCGCCTCGGGCGTGGTAGGGTTGTCATCCCCTGGTGATGAGGTCGGCTTCGTAGGCCGGTGGGGATGGTCGGTGGGATTGCCGGCGTGTGTCTTGGTTCCCTCGGGGGAGTGTCCGAGCGTAGAGGTGGCTGCGGGTGCCGAGATGGTCTCAATCTTGTCGTGGTCGTCGTCGTCGTGCTCAGTGGGTAGAGGCAGCTTCGTAGCTTTGCTGGCGTCGCGGGCTTCGCCCCAGAGTTTGAGGTGCCAGTCCACGAATGTGCCTTGGTGTTCGTTTTCCTTGGTGTCACGAATCACCAGCGACCATTTTCCGACTCCTTTCTCGCCCCTGCAAGAACACAATGCGTCAGTTATTGTGGTACAAAAGTCAATGGGATAAGGGAATCTGACCAATGTGCAACAGACATAAAAGTCCAGTCGTCATAACCGGCCTTCATGTTGTCTTCTTTGCGAGCCGTGGCAATATGGCTGACCACTTTGGAAGGGCTGACCAAGTCCACGCTAATGTCGCCTCGTCGCGTATGATTTACGTTCATCGTGACAGTTACATGCTCCAGACGCTCGAGGTTGGCCTTGTCGAGCATCTCTTCCGTTACCTCAAAGTCCATGATCAACCCATGAGTTCCCTCGGGGATCCCCTTATTCACATGCAGCCAAGGCGAAAAGTACCATGCCTGAGGCTTGACCTTGTTCCACGTCTTGGCTTTCTGTACGAGATTGTATGAATCAATCTTGCCGTAGCCAAAAGTGTGACTAAACTGTTTACCAATGGCCGTTTTTTGCCAGTCGGCGTGCGCATCAGCAACTGGCTGCGCCGTATCCATGGCGAGGTACTGCATGTCTCGCCATCCAAGATCCGGTCGAACTTGCAAGACCAGCGCAAAGATGCCAGCGGCAAGAGGCGCGGCGGCCGAAGTCCCTCCGTGTCCAGTTGCGCACTTGTTCTCTCCGACGTCCGTCGTGTGCTGTAGATAGATTAGAAATGTGGAAATAAGTGAGGTACATTGTGAGTAAAACACAGAGAACGCCTGGAACATACAATGGAATCACCGCTGCCACTGCTATACGTGACGACAAGCTGAGCTGAGCAGTGCTCCGAGTAGTAGGGGTGCTGACCTGCTCTATCGACGGCGCCGATGGTGATGCTGTAGATGGAGTTGGTGTAGCCGTCAAAGTTGCAGTTATCATCACTAGCCGCACCGTTCCCACTCGCAAAGACGTAAATCGAGCCCAGCCCACCACGGCCCTCTTGGATGGCTTTGAGCATAGCTCTCCTGATCAACACGCCAGGTGCCTCCATCGTGCGACCGTCGTCACGCGGGCCCCAAGAACACGAGTAGATCTGGTTCTTGTCGTATTTGTACATCATGGCCTCTGCTTCGTCGGCATCGCTGATGGGCTTACTAAGGATTCGGATGCCAGCAATCTTGGATTCGTACGCAACACCGAGCCCACAGACATCGTTGCGCACGGCCGCAACCTCGCCAGCACATCGCGTACCGTGTCGATCGTCGGATAGCTCGGGAGCGGGTGTGGCATCGTGGTCGTTGAAATCATACGACCCCTCGGCAAAGTAGTTGTCTTTGAGATCGAGGCTTTTCATGTCAAGGCCATCGTCGATGATGGCGACTGTCGAGTTCTTCCCCGTGATTCCCTCCAACCAGACACCAGTCACGTTGACATCGTGGCCCAATTGAATGGGGTTGAACAAGTGCCATTGTTCGGTGAAGATTGGATCCTTGATGCTGAGCTGAGACATGACGTGTTGCTGCTGCTTCACGGCAGAAGCCACAGGGGCATTACCAAGACCGCGTAATGCATACCCGTCCAAAGGAGGAGGAGGGGGGATGTCTCGTTTATGTAGACGTTGGCGAGCCTCCTGTTTTGAGGAGAACAAAATGCTGTCGAGCACGTCGGCTTGCCCAGCACTGCGTTTTCTCTTTCGACGGTCGGCTACATGCCTCTTGACAACATCGTGCTCGCTTTTGGATGATAGGAAAACGTGGTGGTCTGTCAGGCTACCCAGCACGCCCTCGTATCGCAAACCGAGACGCGAGGCAACCTGTTCGGGTGTCGCGCTTGAATCGATGTGCAAGACGTAGTAGTCGTTTTTGTCGTAGTCGCGAGCAGAGTGAACGGCAGAGCAAAGTGCGGCCAGGCCAAGAAGACCAGCCCAAGAGGCCAATCTCATGCTGGAGGGGCGAGGCGGCAGGAGCCAAGTCCTGGTGAAAGCCTGTAGAGGCGACCCGAGAGGCGACCCGAGGAGGCGAAGGAGAGCAGTCGCAGATCAATCGAGGCTAACACATTTGGGAGTCGAGGAATATCGTACAAGGAGGGTGGATGACGAATCTCAATCTGTCCCCGCAAGCCTCAAAGAAGGAGTGATGTCCAGGCCCTTTGTCGGGAGGATGTGGACAGTCGAGGTGATGGAGGACGTAAGTTTGAAGTTGCATAGGAGCAGGCCAGACGAGGGTGTCGTGGCCTCGTGGGGGTGAAGGCGGAGGTACATACAAGTTCAACTTGCCTGCTCGTCGCATGCAACCCCACACATCGAGCTCCTTGCAGATGCCGGAGGGCCCATCGTTTGTGGGTATATGTACCTAGGTACATGCAAAGCGCTGAGAGCCTGAGAGCGGCAACGCCGAGCGTTTTCAAGCCACGCGCCACAGCCACGCATTCCGCCACGAATGTATGTACCACACGTCATGTCTCGGCAGGCTTTGATCTGATTGATACCTACCGGTAGTCGGCGTATGCATGAACTTGGGTGATTTCTCTTTTTTTTCTTCTGTATTTATCCGTCGTTTTCTCAATCTTCACTTGTCTATCCGTACATACTATGTTCACGTACGGAGTATTCATCTTCCCTTTCTTGTCTCTGCCTCCCTTCCATACTTCTATCTTCTCTTGCCTATTTATTCTTCGTTCACGCATTCCAGTGGTTCGGCTATTCAACTATTGCCAGGTCCGCTCGGCGCTCACATCCATGATCCACGCCATCGCTTATTGATGAATGGAAAGCCATATGCTCAATAGGCAGCTGGGCAAGTCGCGCAATCGACTGGTTGTTTGAGGAGCTCGCGCGCATATCCGCGAGGTCATTCATTGGTGGCTTGACAACTCCTTTCCTCTCTACTCCAAATCGAGTCCATGTCCTCCTACCTCCGATAGAGTTCATCTTCCTTCCAACAGCCGTCCGTGATAACCTACGGGGGCTTGATCTCCTCTGATCTCAAACTTCGATCCAATCCGTGTCCACAATTATTTTCACACGGGCCATGTCCTCTTCAACAGTCAGCCGCTTCTAGCACAACCTGAAAGCAAGCACCATACGCCATCTGAACCATTCTCAAAATCTCACAAACTCACAATCGCCCACAACTTTATATACCTCCCGCCGAGCTACTTTATCGTCGTTGCCCCGTGCCAATGACCTCCACGTTGGTGACCTTGTTCACAGAGACTTCTCCTTGTGAATCTCGATGCTCGGCGGTGCACCAGTCAGCTCCTTGCATTTGGCATAGATGACAAACTGGCCAGAAACCAAAGCGCACGTCATGACGACACGCGGACCCAGACCTGTCAACATCAGACGCTTGGGGCCAAACTCTTTTGCAAGCTGCAACATTCGACTGGTGGCGCCCTGGCTTTTGTCACCAGCTCCCTTATTGATGGCCGAGAGCAAGGTATCGGCAGGATGCGACAGGATAGCCGCCGCAGCACCAGCAGCCAGGCCAGACGTCAGTTCGACCGCAGTGGACTCCAGGCTAGTCAGTTTCGCCTTTCGTTTGGGCCCCATGGATCGATAAATGAGTTCGTTAACAGCTTCGTGCACCGAGAACTGTCCCACCGCGAAAGGCACCTGCTTGAACAGCAGAGGCACGAACCCCGAGTAGAAGCCGCGGAAGCCTTCCTCGCGCGCCATCCTCCCGAAACCAGACATCAGTCCTGTGGCATACCCTCGTTGTGACACTAACCGGATCCGTGTTGCCTCCAGCGGACAGAGCAGAACGTCGGCAAACAGCTCGGCCGTGGCACTGGCGCCCAGGTAGATGGCCATGCGGCTGTCAACGGCCTTTTCAGGGCCGCCCACCAGGGAAATATACTGCTTTTTGAAGTATTCGTAGCCCGCGAACTTTGCACCGCCCTGCACCAGGTAGCCCACGGCGGTCGGACCAAACCCAGTCAACAAGGCCCCGGTGCCTTCTTTTGCGACGATTGACCGTGCAGCTTGAACCATGCCGAGACCCTTCATCGCATCATCCACCTGGATTCGCGTCTTGACCACGTCGATTGGCGTAGCACCCTGTACACATGAAGCATGAGCAATCGATGTATCTTGAAATTCGCCGCCGAGATAAAAGGTCATGGAGCAGAGAATTGAGGGGAGAAGAAGCGCACCGCATGTGTTGATGTGGCAGCAAGAGCGCCCGCTGCGAAGAACTTGACATAGTCGCCAATGGCGAAGCCTGGCAGGTCATTGTTCTTCGACGCCATTGCGAGCGAGCCGTGTTCAGCAGTAAATTCTTAGCCCCAGCAGAGTAAGTCGTCTATTAGCATAAGGAGGGAGGGAGAAGCTTGACTTGTTCTTCATTAAGCAGAAGAGCGCGCGGTTTTCTCGACAGCTCCAAGGTAGGTGGTCACTATCGCTCTCGTATCAGGCCCTTGAATGACGTAGGTTTCGTTTCTGTCCCTGCCGAAATGCTTGCTTCGCGCAATTCACCTCGGTAAGGCGTGGACCCCACATACCCACACCGATGGGGCATTCGATTCGGCCAATTACTACGAACAAGCTCTCTTCATCTTGTTCCTGCTTTTTTAGAACTTCCCAGGGCATGCTGACTTTTGCGAGTGATTTGTAGTGTATGTGACGCGTGATGGACAGCAGTCATATGGGATGTTAGCAAGACCTAAGGGAACAATCGGACACTTTGGCCGAGTGGTTAAGGCGATGCCCTGCTAAGGCATTACATTCGTGTGCGCAGGTTCGAATCCTGCAGGTGTCGATCTTTTTGCCTCCTGCACCCACATGACACCCCTGTGATGTTCACAACATCCGAACACAGGCAGTCATTCGGCCTTTTTGTTTCTTTCCGGAGATTTATCAGACCTGGTCAATGATCCCTTGTTGGATTGTTGTTTTTGCCTGGAGCCTTGAGGCACCACGAGTCAAGGATGGAGTCAAGGATGGAGTCAAGGATGAAGCCAATAGTTTTTGTATTTATTGGCCGTCACTGATGTAACAAGATTCACAAGCTGGCCGACAAGACTGACCTGCGACACAATGCACACGCCCATGACCGCAGTAGCACTCAGACAGTCGACTTCGTTGTCATTAAAATCCCACATCAGTTTGTGATTAAGATGGCTCTTCAGGAGGAAAAGGAGCAGAAGACAACATCAGTACCGGTCAATAAATACAGTACAAGTAACTGTTGGCTTCAATCTTGACTTCATCCTTGACTCGTGATGTCTCAAGGTTCCAGGCAAAAACAATAATCCAAAACCTTGCATCATTGACCAGGTCTGATGAATATCCGGAAAGAAACAAAAGGGACGACTGGCTGCCTGTATTCGGATGTTGTGAACATCACAGGGGTGTCATATGTGAGTGCAGGAGGCAAAAAGATCGACACCTGCAGGATTCGAACCTGCGCACACGAATGTAATGCCTTAGCAGGGCATCGCCTTAACCACTCGGCCAAAGTGTCTAACTTGGGAGTTTTCACGTTCTGTCGCAATATGTACTTAGCACTGGCAATCTCAATTTGCCCAAGGCTCAAACTTCAAAAGAGGGATGACACATTTTGACTCTCGTTCGCTATCAAACAAGACGCGGGATAGTTACAGCAGAGCGGGTTGCTCCATTAAGACGTATGGAGTAGAGGAGAAAAAAATGAAATGACCGGCCTCGGAGAGAGGTTGAGCGGCGGCTCTCTTGTCCATACAGCTGGATATTTACTCTCGTTGTAGGTGACTTGCTGGAGACGAAAGCGAATGCAGTGTGAGTTGTCAGCTTATTTAGTCTTACTATTGAAAAACGTACTTTTCTCGAAACATTTGTACTTGCAAATTTCAGGCAAACTACATTGTACCTATGCCCGTGTTGCCAACGCACTAGACTTCACCTCTTCATCTGAGTCCAATAGCCGCCCTAGCTCTTCCAGGAACAATCATCCACCACCTAACATCGAATCAACTCTTCCACGTCTGTTTCAACAGAACAGGAGTCTCTTCGCTCCCGTATAAGAACCATCAAATATCGAAAAAAATCACCGGGTATCTCTGCAACGGATGGCCGATGCCGTGTGTTGCAAGTCGCAACAGCCCATGAATTGCCTGCTAAAATTTCTGTACCTAGGGTAGTTCGTAAGTTTAAGCATCTCAATCACCTCCCCCTCCTTCTGAAGTGGTTACAGGATGTAGCATAATTCAGCCACTAGGTAGGCACTAGGTAGAAATGTAGAGACTAGGGTGACTAGAGTGACTACGTAGGTATCGCGATATTGTGGCGGACTGGCAGTAGCTGAGCGCCCGTAGGCGCAAAGATGAAATTGAATGTTGACGTTGTTATAGCTCAAAATTATAGACCTGAAGACTACCCAGGAACCTCGTTTTCTATGGAAGCTCACAGAGAATGGCCGCGTTGGCCGTGTTTTTACTATCCACTGACTATCTCTTGCTGTGATATAGGTAGCATGCTGCCGCCGGCTCAACTGCATTGCCGCGCCGGCATAGAAAATCCAGAGCTTCCGTCGGCATCAATGGGCGTGCTTGGCGCTCGAAGTCGAGGCCTTGAATTGCTGAATGCTTTCGCCAGAGGTTGCGCATGAGGCTGAAAGCTCCACCAATTTGGCGCTGAAACTTGCCCCCCCCAAACAATGTTGCTCGTGTGTACTCGACCGACGAGCATGTGGCTGGTTGTGGCTTTGGAAACTATGCAACGGCGCCTACTGGAGCTATTGAGGCCCTGGAAAAGACGGCAAACGGCGCTGCTGGGGCGACCTGTCGCGATAGTTAGCAATGACCCTTGCGAAGAACGTAGAGCAGTTGTCCCTGACGACTGATGCTCGCGCTTCCATCGAGCTTGGTAACAAGTGGTATTGAGAAAAGATGAGAAGGAGGAGGACCTAGTTAGTACACTTACCTAAGGGCTAGCTGCTGCTGTTGCGCGTGATTTGGCAATTACTGCAACGTGGGCATAACAGGTAAGAAGGCCGCGGTGGCGCTGTGGTTGTTGTTATCGACATCGTAACGGCTGACGGCGTGATCGAAACATGGAGTCGATCCTGCGGCACGTCCTTGTTCATGTGCCAGATACACAGGAGAATCCTGGCCTCTAGAAACGCCGCGTTCAGGGCGTTGATGAAAGTCCCGTCGTTGTCGGTATCCCAGAGCTTGACATGAATGCCCTTGGAGTCAAATAGGCCTCAAGCTGATGAGAACCCGGGAGAAAGACGTCTCATCCCTGTGTGTTCCATGAGTAAGAACCCCAGATGTGTCGTGCGAGGGAAATGAATTATGAGTCCACAAGGTGCATACGTATGTGCATGTACACAGGCTATTGTCTCCGTTCGAGCCAACCAACTTTAACAACGGCAATGTATCTTCCGGTTTTGAATGTGCAATCAACGATGAGCACATCGAGGGACGATTGGAGCAGTTCGAGGCATTTTGGGCGTATGATAGCGAGATGAGTCATGTAATTTTCGGAGTCGGCCGCGCACCTAAACAAAACAAATCAGCAATTCGAGCTCCTGCGCAAGCTCGACACAGACTGGACGTCTGTATTGCTGCCTAGCGTCAACTGTCCCTCGACATACCTATGTCAATTACTCTTCGCATCCGTCCTCTCATACAGCGCCTCAACTTTCGTTCACGTACTCTGATCGCGCTGCTGCCAAAGCCTATACTCGTTTATGATGTCCTGACGGTTGAGCATTGCTTCCGGGAACTTTTCTTGTACCAAAATCAGCGCCTGTTTCGCACCCCCCGCGAGAGGCCAAATAGCTTGTAGATGCAGCCTCATTTCGTCAGTACGCGTCGCCCGCCTGTGCGACGCGATACTTTTCGCGCTGCGCGCCGGAGGATGATTATGACTGATGCTGGCTCTGTTCTCGCACCATTTGACCCTCCACTGACCGTCCAGCTGCGTGTAGTCATTCGCCACAAGCCAGAACTGCATCTTGCAGTCAGTCCTCTGCGACGTAGCGCCTGGCCGTTTCCGCGAGACACTCGAACCGCCAGCCTCGCGGGATTTGCTGGGTTTGCCACGGCGGTGACAGGTCATGAGAAGCCTATAGCGGCCGCCTCTGGCCCAGTTATGCCTATTATAAGACACCCCATGATTCTTCGCCCACGCAGTAACGCCAGCGAGGGCGTCGTCGAAGCTATCATATAGCACTTCTGGCGGCGGCGGATGATCGCGTATGCGTAGGTCTGGTTCATGGAGGTCTTTAAGGTCGTAATCCACGCCCTCGACCAGCTCGCGGAGCTCACCGTGGTTGCGGCGACGCGGTATGTACTCTAGCACGCGCGGCCGGCGGCGGCGACGAGGTGCGCTTTCGGCGCTTTCGGGCTCATCTTCAGCGCTCGGGACGCTGTCGAGATCGCCATCAAGATCACTGTCGAGATCACTTTCGTTGGACTCCTGGGGCAGCAGGAGACTGATGGAGCTATCGAAATCTGCATCATCTGACGAAGGCTGGAAGGCAGGCTGGGCTGGGCTGTGTGACGCGTCAAGCTGAGCGCGCAGTGGCTGTGTCGCTGAATTTGTGGCAGCGGTAGCGCCGTTCATAAGACAGACCGCACAAGATCGCTGCGATGATGAGGTAGATGAGGCGCTCATTTTCAAGTCAGAAATCGAGAAAAAAAGAGGACGTTTGTATAGCTTCGAAAGTCAGGTCGCAAAGCTGATGATCGACAGATGATGGGAAGAAGTTAATGGTGCCGAAATCTATGCTTTGTCTTTCGAACACGAACCGTGAAGGTAAGTACTGTACCTACATGTACCTATGTATACAGTACATGGTCGTGTAGATAACGCACCGCAATTCGATGGCCAATAGATTTGTAGACTTGATATAGATCAATAACGAGCCCTCGTACAACAACCCAGTACACACCGGTCGAGGTTTCCTCAACCGGCCCGGTTAGCTCAATCGGTAGAGCGTGAGACTCTTATGTGTACATGAAATCTCAAGGTTGCGGGTTCGACCCCCGCATCGGGCTATTCCTATAAAACACCGATTTGAGATGTACAAGGGCTTTCTTTTTCCTCGCCACTTTTTTGGCCTTCCCACTTCTTCGACTGAAGTTCTGAACATTGTAACTTGTCAGTGTCACTTTTTGTTGTTGGTCCATTTGCTGCTCTGAGCTCTCCGTTTTTGCCCATCTCGATCGCCATCCTCACCTTTTATCGCTTGCCCGTCCGTCCTGTACGATGTCGAATCCGCCGCTTCTGGCAAGTAGGTCCAATGTAGGCGCATTGGGAAATCTCACCGGGTCGGTTGGTTCACCCATTGGCAGATTTCATTAGCAGATCCATTACTACATCTCCTTCATCGGGTGTACATAGTGGCCAACGCGCAGGAGGTACGTGGAGGAAGGAGAAATCCTCCGACATATCTCTCATAACAACTTCACGTAACATCTCACACATCGACACCCACAATGGCGCCCAGCGTCGCACGCACGGTCGGATCTGAGACCGGAATCCTCATCTGCAACGCTGCCCCTCCGCATTGAACCAAACCGGGCATTAAAAGTCGGCGTACGCGGCCTGCAGGAAGATCGCCCCTTCTTCCGCTATGGCGATCCTGTCACACATAGTTCACCTGCCGACCGGCCACCCTCCAGAGTACAGAGTCTTCTACGCCCCAAATCCGACTTCCTGCGGTCTGGCCCCGAGCCTATATACGTAGATTGTATCTTTCTTGACATGCCTTTTTTGACAAGGTTTTTTTTCTTGATGTGACCTCTTTTTGGGTGCCTATTTTAAAGCAGACAAGATCGGCATGAATACACTCATCCACTTGCCTCATTCGTCGCATCATGGACTCCTCCAATCCTGAGGACTGGCTCAGTGACAACGTCTCCGAGAACAGCGTCCCGGTTCCGGATGTCGAGGCTGACATTCCGTCACTGCAAGAGACTCAGAGTCCCGGCGCGCCGTCAGTTTATGTGACACTTCATCGGTATGTAAGCCTGGCGCTTTGGTGAAGAAGTTTTTGTCTTTTTTTGACTTTGACCGTTTCGTGGTTTTTTGCTGAGGAATGTTGGGCTAACAGATGGATACAGCGTGAGACGCTTGGTTCTTGCGAGTATTGGTATGCGTATATTTTGAATACCACTGCTTCTTTACCTGTTGTGGGGGGGGCGCGGCGGAGGGACTGCGTTTTTTTGTTATTATCGCGTTGCTTGTCTTGAGTTGTCTCATCTGGCCCTGAAGCATTAAACCCTTATCTGTCTTGCTCGACTCGTCGGGCTCTGATGTAGAGAGTCTAACACCTAGCTGTGCTTACTCCGTCTCGTCCTGATGGATAGATGATCCGTACACGCTGGAACATTTTCGCCAACCGAGCTTAAACGCCCTTGTCGTGAGGCCGCTCGTAGATCGCTTGTACGAGACGAAGGACATTTCCATCAGTGAGTCTGCACTCCCTTCTCTCATACCAAAGTCCTCTACCTATCTATACCGTGGCTGCTAAATATCCCTCAGTCTACTGCCTCCTCGCGAACCGCGTCTTCTTCCTCAGAGAACAGTCCGGCCTCTCGGCACAGAGCGTCAACCGGGCGCGCGGTATCCTCTGCGAACTGGTTGCTACGCGCGTCCTGCGGCGCTTTCATGAGGATAACCCAGGTGACGCGGGCCTGCTGCTGCTGGCGCAGATCCTGGTCGAGGGCTTCGACCCCTTCCAGGGAGCGCCGTACGATGTCGAGCGCGACGGCCGCTATGCGCAGTGGCCGGTACAGCAGCGCGGGGGCCACGAGAGGAAGCTCACGGCGCTGGAGCTGGCGATTTTGTCCGAGAGCAAGGCCTTCATCAGTTGCGCAGCGTGCCAGCGGCTGGTCGAGGCGGTACATTGCGGACAGATTGTATACACGCCGCTGTCCTTCCTCGATATCCTACCAGATCACTACAAGCATCGGCCCATCCGGCTGTACGATCCGCGCCACTCGCGTCTGCTCAACCACCAGCGGCTGATTGTGCCGCGCATTAGAGCCCTCATCGAAGTGGTGCAATTCATCGTGCTGGCGCTGCTGTACGTCATGACCATGGTGACGCAGAACCGGCCAGAGCATCACCGCTGGGAAGCCGCGTTCGCTATCTACACGGCCGGTTGGGTCCTCCAGGAGTTTGCATCGGTGACGGAGCACGGCTGGGAACTGCACTCGCAGATGCTGTGGTCCTTTCTCGACGTGACTCTGGTGGTCATCTACGCGGCCTATGTGCTCGTTCGCATCTACGACGTGCTCGCGGGCACCATTCCCCACGGCCACGGCCTCAGCGTCCTATGTCTCGCCGCACCAGTCCTACTCACCCGGATAGCGTTCAACGTGATGCCCCAAAATATCGTCTTCATCGCGCTGCACGCCATGGTGAAGGACTTCACGGTGCTCAGCTTCCTCGCCATCTGGTGCTTCGTCGGCTTCCTGCTTGCGCTCATGTGGCTACTGGACACGGAGCAAGTAGCAGCCGCCCCGGGACCTTCCTGGCAGACGGTCGGCAAATGGCTGCTATGGATCTGGTTTGGCCTCGACGGCACGGGCATTGCCGAATCTGTGCGCTTCAACGTCGTGCTGGGTCCGGGCCTCATGATTGCTTTTGCCTTTCTCGGCAACACGCTCTTCCTGACTATTCTCGTCGCCATACTGACCAACACGTTTTCCAAAATTGTCGCCAACGAAGCCGCTGAGATTCGCTTCCGCCACACGGTTCTCACGTTTGAGGGCGTCAAATCAGACTCCCTCTTTGCGTATCCACCTCCCTTCAACATCGCCGCTTTGCTCGTCATCCTGCCGCTCAAGATGCTCGTCTCGCCGCGCTTCTTTCACACTATTAACGTGGCCATGATTCGCCTTCTCAACGGGCCGTTGCTCATCGCTATTAGCATGGTTGAGAGACACGGGCTGTGGAAAGCGGCTGCGTCGAACAAGAACGAAAGCGGCAGTGGCGGTCGTCGTGGTGGTCGCGGCCTCTTTGGCTGGCGCTTCACGGGCTTTTCTCCCCATGGCGATATCCATGCCGTCTTTACCGCCGGGCTACCAGATCATGTATCCCGGAAGATTGACCTGCTGGACCCCGTCGAGGATGTGCCTGTTCTGGAGGATGATGTCATGTCCACGCTGTCGGGCGACGTGCCGAGGTCGAGACTGCGAAGGCCCAAGTTGTGGAGGGGGGGTAGAAGAGAGTATCCGCGGGCGCGACCACTTGCGAGACGACCGTCGCCTACGCAGGGAAGTGATGATTTCTTGTTGCGAGGTGTACAGTGAGACAAAAGTGAGTGAGAGAGGGGGGACTGACGTGACTCAGGGAAGGCTACAAATTTTTTTTTTTTTCAAGAACAATGAAATGTAGAACAAGCTATACATACAATGAAAACCCGTAGAAAAAGGAAACTTGGGCCTTGTTTGCCATTTAGATACGCCAAAAAGCAAAGAGAGCCGCCTCGTGAAGTCGTCCATGTTACATACAGTGCAGGTACCTCTGACTCACCGCCCCGCTGTCTGCATACGCGCCGCAGAACCCAGACCAACCAAGTCCGACCAAAACGAAAGCGCGTACTCCGTAATAACGGCCATTCTCAAGTATATGTAACGGCCAAATCTCGCCCCCAAAATCGCGCTTCTATTCCTCCCCGTCATCATACCATCACATCACCATCATCTCGTCCATCCCATCTCCTGTCAAGCCCCCTTATCTTATCTCATCTCATCTCATCTTATCAGATCATTCGACTCATCCATCTCCACAATGACCGTCTTCAGGCCCGCCCTCGTCATCGTCGACTTCCAACTTGACTTTTGCCCTCCCGTGCGTACGGCCCTCATTTCTTTAATTTCAAACTCAATATCAAAAAGCATGGTATAAAAAAAAACAACCATGAACTCAAGCTAACATCCCTTCCCAGAACGGCTCCACCCCCGTCCCCCAAGGCCGCTCCATCGCCCCCCAACTAAACACCCTCCTCTCCCTTCCCTTCACCCTCAGAATCGCCACCCGCGACATCCATCCCCCCAACCACATCTCCTTCGCAGCCAACCACCCCTTCCCCGCCAAACCCTACGTATCCTCCACCGAAATCTATCACCCTACCGACCCGTCCAGGTCCTACGTCACAAAGCTCTGGCCCGTGCACTGCGTGGAGAGTACCCCGGGCGCACAAATCGTCCCCGAGCTGGACATGAGCAAAGTGGATTTTGTGCTGGACAAGGGCGAAGATGCACGGGTGGAGATGTACTCTGCGTTTTACGATCCCTTTCGGTTAGTCGATACTGGATTGCTGGGTAGGTTGAAGGCGGACGGCGTGACGGATGTGTTTATCGGGGGATTGGCGGCGGATTTTTGCGTGCGGGCCACGGCGGAGCATGCCGTGGAGGAGGGGTTCCGGACGTATCTCGTGGAGGAGGCTACGAAGCCGGTTTTTGCGGATAGGTGGGACGAGTGTAAGGACAAGTTGAGGAGGAAGGGCGTGGGGATTGTTTCGATGGATGGGCCGGAGGTGGCGCGGGTGAAGGCTTTGGCATAAGAGGAGAGGATCAGATAAGCCAGGGGAAGGGGGGTGGGGGGGAGAATTGAGTCACGGGATGGGATTACAGCGCTTGAGCACGGACGGGAATGGATATGAGCTATGAGATGAGATTGTGCCGATGAAAGAGGCCTTGGTAATCTTGGAACAAGAACACGAGCTATGAGGTTGCGCAAGTCGCGTGTCTTGGTAGCCTACGAACAAGATCAGACTGACTGGTTGGGAAGACAAGTTACGGGAAGAAACTTGACGCCCGAGAACAAGAATGGAGCAGCATGATAAAAAAAAAAACATGCCAATGGCGGTCGAGGAGACCAAGGATACATACTGTTATTCAGTCTTTAACCTTGAAAGAAATGTATATTGTCTATGCAAATACCTAGTAATCACTTGCTAGTTGATGCTCTCACTTCCCGCGCAGCATAATTATGAAACTCCCTTAAACGGAGCGAGACCATTTCCACTCCCACTCGTTCCCCTCATCCATCTCCTTTATATACTGAATTCAACTCCGTTTCATTTCATTTTCCCTTGTATCCCATATGTTCTCCAATGAAATCATCGCTTTGACCGCTGCTTGGCCGCAGCGCTTTGACTAGGCTTGTCCTGAGCACTCGTCATTGCTAGCGAGGCAGGCGTCGCAGCAGAAGGAGCAGGTGTGGTGCTTCTCGAGGGCGCGGCGCTTCGGTTGTGCTGCATGTGTGCCTTGACGAGATGGCCGGCCTGAAGGGCACTGCAAAGCGACAATTCACCAGCCAGAACGGAAGCACCGATAATGCGCGCCAGTCGCCGGGCATTGTCTCCTGGGTTGGTGGGATGAGAGCCTCGTACACCGAGAAGATCCAGCATGGCGCTCTGAGGCTCCAAGATGGTGCCACCGCCGAGGGTACCGACTTCGAGAGACGGCATGGAGACGGCAATTTGAAGTGATCCGTGAAGACTTGGAACGTAGGTACACGCGTTAGCATAACGGGATCGCGGATAGGAGCGGGCAGTGTAAAAGACAAGGAAAGGAGTATAAAAGAAGGGAAAAAAGGCAGCTAGAAACATACTTCTTCATAGTGGTGATGCAGTTGCAGCTCTCCACAACCTGAGCGGGATCTTGACCGGTGGCAAGGAAAATGGCCGCGACAATATTCGCAGCGTGGGCGTTGAAACCACCAATCGAGCCAGCCATGGCAGACCCGATCAAATTCTTGGCGATGTTGAGCTCGACGAGAGCGTTCACATCGGTCTTCAACACACTCTTCACCACGTCGGCCGGGATGATGGCTTCGGCCACAATGCCCTTGCCACGACCATCAATCCAGTTGATCGCAGCTGGCTTCTTGTCAATGCAGAAGTTTCCAGACACGGTCACGATATTCATGTCGTCGAAGCCGCCTTCGTTGGCCATGACGGTCAGCGCGTGCTCGACGCCCTTGGAAATCATGTTCATGCCCATGGCATCTCCCGTGGTCGTCTTGAAGCGAATGTATAGATTCGTCCCGGCCAAGGCGGTCTTCATGTGCTGCAAACGAGCGAAGCGACTAGTCGAGTTGAACGCCTTCTTCATAGTGTTCTGACCAGACTCGGAATCTAACCAGAGCTTGGCAGCACCGGCTCGCTCCAGAGTCTCAAAGCTAACGCAAGGCCCACGAGTCATGCCGTCGCTCGTCAGAACAGTGATGGCACCGCCGCCAGAGTTGATCGCCTTGCAGCCACGACTAGTGCTGGCGACCAAGACGCCCTCGGTGGTGGCCATGGGAATAAAGTAGCTCTGTCCATCGATGACGAGTGGGCCTGCGACACCGACAGGGAGGGGCAAGTAGCCAATGACGTTCTCGCAGCAGGCTCCAAAAACACGTTCCCAGTTGTAGTTCTCAAAGGGAAGCTTCGATCGGTCAAGGCCACTGGTGATTTCAGAAGTGGCTTTCGTGCGAGAGATGATAGTGCGTCGGACCTTGACGGCCCGCGTGAAGTCCTTCAAAGTCTTTTCAAGGGCGTATCCAGGAATCTTTCCGCGCATGGACATGGTGACAACCTCTTCGTCATTGAGCTCATGGGCTCGCTTCTCTACAATCAACTTTTCTAGTTCTTCGATTGATCGGTGCTCGGAAGGAGACTGAAGAGATCTCGAGGGATGCCGCGTTGACATGGACAGCCCGTCTCCTTCATCGTCAGTCAATGCCGGTGTCGCTGGCTCCGTGCGCAGGGGGGTCGGGGGAACGTATTCGCCCAAGGGGAGAGTAGCAGACTCCGTCTCGTTGAAGCGCTGCGCGCGGGCTAGCTCCCTGCGGTCGATGCTGTGATCAGAAACGTTGGGATCTTTGATACTCCATCGGGCGACGTTAAAGAGATATCCATTGAGGCCAACGCTGAGGGCCAGGGCAACCACTATCCATTTTGAAAGTACGGGATCCTCGAGACTCTTCAGGAGGCTTCCCACCATGCGGCCACCAACACCATAGTCATCAAACTGAACGGCAAAACGTCCACTGTCGCCCAACGACGATGATAGCGCGTAATGGACCGAGGGGTACTCGAGTTCGTACTTGATCGGCGTCAAAACGGTAACGAGAGTTGCTTTTCCACTTGCTTTGGCAGCTGCCAGAATGGCGGCAAGGCCATTGCCAGCAACCTTGACAGGGTCGACAGGAGGAGTAGAAACAACGCCGCCCAGACCACCGGCCCAAGACCGAATGGCTGACAGCGAGCTCGCGCTGCGGAAGGGAATCGTGCAAATGTTGACAACGTTGATGAGAACGAATCCAGAAATCATGAGCACCTTGAACTTGGGAACGCTGCTACTCCGCATGCGACCAAAAAGTGTCGTGTTCTTTGACCCAGATCCGCTGGATTGTGTCCATTCATCATTACTCTCCGCCACATTCTCGGCCACGCGACGGCTGACGCCGTCAGCTTCCAAAGCCATGCGCATGTCGTAATGCCGTTTGATGCGGTTGATTTCAAGCTTGATGCTGAGGATGGCAGTGAAGAAAGTGAACAGCAGGATGCAATCAAAGAATAGAATCCACGCAGCCAAGAAACAGAACTGCTGCAGACCTCCTTGCACACCAGAGGCTGCACCCAGTGACAGAATCACGATTTCAATGGCGTAGTCGCGAAGGATTTCATAGCCCTTGTCTTTGATCGCAGCTTGAATGGCATACGAGATGATGCTCTGTTGTCTTTCTCCAGCAGACTTTTCGCCAGGTTTGGCCTCCCGCCCTTGATTTCGACGATGTTCGACAGCATGACTTAGCACAGCTCGGGTGAGGACAATGTTCTTCTCAAAACCAATCGTGACCACGAGGAAAGGCAATCCCTCAGACAGGAGAATGACACTGATCGGCACGCCTAGCTTTGTGGTCACGGCTAGACCAAAGAGGAAGGCAAATACGGACGAGAACAGAGTGCTCATGCCCAACCAGAAATTGGATCCCATTCGTCTCATGGAGAGAAAGAGAGACACAAAAGTGAGATGCATGGACAGATACCCCAGCACCATAATGACAATATCAAGGGCTTCGGCATTCTTGAGAAGGTCGATAAATTCCACCCAGGCATTGCCAAGCCATTTAGAAATGGAGCTTGAAGAAGAGACCTTGGCGGCCTTCATGATCCACATCTTCTTCTCGCGCCCGTGGTGGGTAACGATCTCTTGAGCATCTTCATCGGGAATTTCCTGAGCGGCTGCAATGAATTCCGGTGCCTGTGTATAAGGAATGGAATATGCAAGAATACTGTCCTGGCTGTATGTCGTGAACGAGTTCTCCGTGGCGGGCAGAGGCGTGATGGATAGATTCTGAGGAGTCGGAACGACGTGGGATCGAGGAGCAGAGCTGGCGGAATCCGTGGAGAGGGTATCGGGAAAGACAAATGTCAATAGAGCCAGGTGGTTTCTGTCTTGGACAGAGGTAGCCTCCTGCTCGACATTGGACCACTGCCACTTCGTCTCCGCACTGGCGACAAGATCTCTGCTACCATCGACAAGAGAAGACCAGTCGGCTTTGCCCAGACTTGCAGGGCCTCGCAAAAGACTATCTTGAATCAGACCAATGTAGGATGTGCTGGCGAGAACGGCGATCACGACGACGGTGTGAATTGGATGCGAGCAAGCCGCCTTGGCCAAGAACTGCAGCAGAGGAGCCACCTTCCTGCCAATGCGTGATGGAGCGGCGGTGGCCTGTGTTCGGTCAGGCTCGCCGCGAAAGCGAGCCGGTAGGGACGACGACGAGGATATCATGTCGACTTGATCGGAAAAGGTCACTCGGCGGCTCGGTTTACAACATCGAGTCTTGAGTGAAATCTCGGAGTCGGCTCGATGGGAGTGAAAAGCTAGATGCGCGTAAGCAGCTGACGCAGATGCGTGTTGTGAAGGAGAGCCGTGACGGTGACGGAGCTGTGACTGGCTCTGGATCATCCTGTGCAAAGCAAATGACGGGACACCAATATTCTGGCCCCAAGAGAGGAAGGCATTGACGTCGCAAGGGAGAGCCTTGACGACCCGTCCAGAGTGTCGAGAGTCGAGACAAGAGCGACGAACAAGTGGACTGACCTCGAAGACGAGCACTGCCTGACACTTACAAGCAAGTGGTAGGCGTATGGGCTGCTGACGGATTACCGATGACAGGTGACAGGACGACCGGTTGGATGGGAGGACGGTTTGTCGCGTGTTGAGAAGTGGCGGACAAAAATCGATTGTGGTTGTAAAAGGAGAGATCGCGGGGCCAATCAATCAAAAGCGGGTTGCGCGACGAAGGATTGGACCCTGAATATGGAGCAGAGAACAATAGTAACGCCGCTTCAACGACTTGACGGCGCGATCTAGCAGCGAAGGAAAGTCGCACGCTGTTGACCTGATGTTCTTGACCTTGACTGGATGGTGAAGAAGGGAAGGAACGAGAAGGAAGCCAGGAGGAATCCAGGAGGCCAAGAGGCGGCTGGGAAGAGGTCAGGACTCAGGACTCAGGAGAAGACGAGAAACAGTCAGAAAGTCGGGAAGCGGCCAGGAAGAGGCCAGCAGGGAGCTAGGCGTAGAAGCAGGTAAGACGGCCGATTTTGGAGCGAACGGGCGGCGTGGGATGTGTTGACCTGGTAATAAGCAGCCTGGTCGAAGTGGCATCTAAGTTATCTGGTCGGACAGGGGCGGCCAGGACAACGTGGAATCCCGCGAAGTCGGGCGACAGAACTCAAGTCAAGTACTGTATGTATGGGTAGCGATACGGTGATCGGAGGATGACTGGGAGTAAGCAGCGTGATGATCGGTATTCCAGCCGGCTCACCTGCATGAACAATCAGCTCCTTGTCGAGTTGTCGTGCCGGACTTCTTCTCATCCAGCATCATGATCAAACTCGCACCGAAGCACCGCCCCGCAAACCCGATAATAACGCGCGGCCCTTATTCCTACGCGGCGTCGCGATGGAATTCATTCGAAATTGCTCATCCGGCAGAAAGATGGGGATCCAGCGTGGATGTGGCTGCATAAAGAAGGCGGTGACACGTCGAGCCCCGCTCTGCAGGACGCACGGGCCAAGGAACAGCAGCCGTGGCTGACTCCACTCCACCCCTCCATTCCTCTTCTCTTCCGCGAATCCTCACCTTCAGATTCAAGGCAAAGAAGATGCATCCTCCTTTGTCCACGCTGCTGTGTCACAGACTCCACGGAATGCATCACCAGCTGGCCTTGTGCCATCTTGAGCCATTCACAATTGTCACGGAACCGCAATCGCAATTGAGGGCGGCTGGATATGTCTTGATCATCTCTCTTCATCATGCTTTTGTTCTCGTGAGCCTATCTACGTTGCTGTGGCATACACAATCTAATTATAACTCCCATACCTGACAAGACACCCGATCGCCAAGTCGAATACCGAAACCATCCAGCTTGGCTGGGAATCCGGCTGACAGATATGCGAAAAGCT
The DNA here is from genome assembly GCA_004016085.1 of Claviceps quebecensis. Classification (NCBI taxonomy): domain Eukaryota; kingdom Fungi; phylum Ascomycota; class Sordariomycetes; order Hypocreales; family Clavicipitaceae; genus Claviceps; species Claviceps quebecensis. Next base: position 22,345 of record QEQW01000436.1, read on the forward strand.
CAGGACGCAAACCCAAACTCGTGCACAGCCAAAGACAGTTTGTCACCCCTTTTGGGTTCAACAAAGTTAAATACAAGAACAAAAATGGCTGGGCTGTGCCAGCTCCTATCTCACACTTAATTACACGGCCATGTCGCTTTGCAGCTCATCACTCTCCAACATTGCACACCGTCCGTCTTCCAGTAGCTTCTTAGTGACCGCTCGGTCAGGGTAGTTCCTCATGACCATGTTTGTGAAGTAGGTTCCGTAATGAATTCCGTCAGCGGTCTTTGGTCCGGCGCTAAACCCGGGCAGTGGCTTCACCACAGCCTTGAAATTGGGCTCGTGAAAGTAAGCAAAGGCAAAGCGCTCGCGAACATTCAGCCCAACCTTGTGAGGTGTTGACTGAAGGAGGTTGTTTGTCATGTATTGCATCATATCACCTGGGATTCTGTTAGATTCGACGTTGAAAAGTCTGCATATGGCCGGCCACATTGTATGTTTGCTTACCAGGGAACACAGTGAAGACGCCCGGCGTCGGTGCCACGTATGTCCAGCCAGATTCGTCTCCTATGGACTCCGGAACATCACCATGATACGGAGGACGGATGAAGAGACCTAGACGAACGGCGAGAATAGAGCATTAATAGATGCCCACGGAATCTGGAAAGACAACAAAGAGGTATGGAATAGAACGCACCTCCGACATCGTCTTGAGCC
>QEQW01000437.1:0-23042 GCA_004016085.1 Claviceps quebecensis
CGGCTATGGCGTACCGTGGCTCCCAGTTGGAGGGGAAGTTGACGCCCGTGCCGTAGTTGACTTTGCTGGACTCTTGCTGGACCGTGTACTGGGAGAGGCCGGCTTTTTCGTATACGCCAATGGCGTTGCGCTTTGCTCGGTCGTCCTTTTGCTGGGCGAGGTATTCGGTGTCGGCGGAGCCCCAGACGCTGTGCGAGGTAGGAGTTAGCGGCGAGAGGCTTTCATAGACATGGGCACGTGGAAAAATACTTACTCGAATCCGTGGCCGTGGTCGGCTGAGACAATTATAAGAGTGTCGTCGAGAATGTCCATCTCCTTGAGCTTCTTGATGGTGGCGCGCACTGTGTCGTCTAGCTCGAGGAGATCGCCAAGGGCGCGGTCATAATCCAGGGTGTGCATCTGCTTGTCCACTGACGCAGCCTCTGACATGAGGAAAAAGCCCTTGTCGCCGCCGCGCTCATCAAGAACCTCAATGGCCTTGAGTGTCATTTCCTTGAGACCGGGCAGATCAAGAGCAGAGCCGTTGCCGCCCAGAGGGTTGTTCTTGAAGGCCTTGAGGTTCTCCTTGTAAACATTGCGGTCTAGCCAGACTGGGAGGTTGCTCTGGCAGAAGACGCCGAGGGCTGGCTTGCTAACGTCAATTGTTTCCAGAGCCGTCTTGTTCAGACTGACGGTGTAGCCTTTCTTGGCAAAGGCGTCGTAGTAGTCCTTGCCCTGATAGGAGCCCTTGCCGGGGTAGAATTGCTCGGCACCGGCGCCGAAAAAGACGTCGGGGCCGCCATGGTTCGTCCAGCTGTAGTTTGTCATGCCGTTGAGGGCCTGGTCGATGAGTGGTCCGTATTCGGCGCGGCGGCGCGTGTGACCACTGAGAGCAATGGGAGTGGCATCGGCCAGGAAGGCGGTGGAAACGGCACCCCAGGCGCCTTTCTGTACTACGACGTCAGCTCCTTTTCTTTAGAATATCCTAGGTGATCACTCGGAACGTACCCTGATTCGGCGAAAGATCTCGACAATGGTTTCGACCTTGGGGTCATCAAATGGGTCGGGGGAGGAATCCGCATGGACACTGGCTTCTTGTTAGTCACACTCAACGCCTCGACCACAAGACTGTGTAACGACCAAAGTCAGACACTCACCCCATGGCATTCACAGTGCTCTTGTGTCCAGAGTACAGAGCAGAAGCCGAATTGGCCGAGTCGGTGATGTAGCTGTCAATCGAGTGCGTCATCTGGTGGCCGAGGACGGGGAATTCGTCCATCTGCATGCGGGTTTGGTATTTGCCATTGATGCTCTTGTGTCCGAGCAATCGAGCGGCAGTGATCTGCCTTGCTGTCAGTGTGTGGATTAATGTAAGAAAGGACAGCCAGGAAAAAAAAACAAGACAAAACCAAGATAGAAACAACATTAAATACACAAAAGAAAAGTGACAAAACGGGAAAAGCAAAGAACGCGTCATGAACTGTGCTTACCATGTTGGTCGTCATGCCATCGCCAATAAAGAAAATGACATTCTTGGCCTTGCGCTCCTTGACAACTGGTCGGACAACCCAATGCGCCGTGGTCTTCTCGCCATTGTAATACTCCAGCGTGACGGTATACTTACCCGGCTCGTCCAGAGAGATCTTACGGTACGCCTTGGAAGCGACATTGACCACAGAGGGAGTCTTCTTGTCTTGGGCGAACAAATCCTCGTACCACTTAAAAGTCCACTTCTCCAGCTTAGGCTCTTCAATCTTGAAAGCCTTAGTGATATCCTTGGGCTGCCTGCCGTCCTTGGCAATCGTCACCTTGAACTGCTCGTCAGGCTTGCCATCGTGGGCGGCCTCGGAGCCATTGACCGGTGCGTGGATCTCGACTCGCAAGTCAAAGAGCTGACCGGGGAGAAAGTCGCTCTGGTCAGGTGGGAGAATGCACCCCAGAGTCGGACAGGTTCCCAAGCGCTGGAATGTCTGGGCCGAGACGGCTGAGAGCGAAGCCACCAATGCGGCCACCAAAGCGGGAGCGGCGTTGCGTTTGGCGAGCATGACTGTGAAGGTTCCTCGCTATGATGGGAATAGCAAAGACTTGCCAATGCAGCTGATGAGTGTTGAGCAGAAAAGAGCTTGGAGGGACAAGAAGGAGGGAAGGGAGAGCGGGCTTCTATCGGCTTACATACCTACACGGCTCGTGGCATCTGACACATAAATGCGGCATATGACGACGATTGAACTGGATGCAATAGCCAGTCTCGCTCCTTTTTCAGACGAATCGATGGAACAGCCAGCCCATTACCGTCTTTTGCTTTAGCCATGACGACTCAACGTAGCCCGTCTGATGCATCATCTCGAACAAGTGGAGAGCTTCTGCAACAGAACTCGGGATTTCGGGAACAACGCCAACGTGATGCAACCAAGGGCCGTACATATTGAACCATGAGGGCACGTGCCGGACTCGATCGAGTGTTGAGCAGCTGGATGATGAGAGTTCGGGCAAATACCTACACAGCTTTGGATCCCGCGCAATTCCGATGGCAATACTTAGGAATGGGGGTGTGTAGATGGCAACACAAAGCCAATTCTCGTCGTCGGTCAATCTCCACCAACCTGCCTATTGTGGCACTCGCGATCGTGATTTGGTATTGGCTGCTTTCGCGCGACACGTTGGAGGCTTGGAGCGGCTCAAGGGACTGGCCGTCAGCCACAGCTGTAGAGCAGAGACCAACCAGGGTCCATCGGCAAGCAACGCTTCCCTTGTGCGCGTTTTCACGACTCTCATTGGTGGTTCCAGGTTCACTGGTTCTTCATCCGCGAGAATGTGTTGAGCTGGAGCCTGGTGCGCGTTGTGAAGACGAACGGGACGATAATACGCATATCGAGCCTAAAAGTTAGCAGACTATGAGACAACAGCGGAAGTTGGATTCTAGACTGAGAGAAAAGGGCGCAAAAAATAAAGAGAGGCAAACAAAGATAAGGTTGATTCGCGGCTTGTCGTAGGTTTAGCTGCCAAGCTACATGTACTACCTAACCTCAACTGCAACATTGGTTGTTGACAGCTGCGAGGCCACAAAATGTGAATTCGCCGTCTGACTGAACTCCACAGTCTACGGAATCACCAATCGGCGTTTAAGGCGGCATACGTGCAACCAATAACCACCATGATACATCAGTGATTCAGTCTCCAAAACCCGCAGCTGAGACGACGAAGCATTGGAAGCAAGATGGAAAAAGGCCCGGCTGCAGACAGTCCCCAATTCTAACCTGCATCATAAGGCTGTAACATGCCAACCAACTGGACGCGTCTTACCAGATTCTTCACCGAACCATCTCGCAAGGCTGCGACAACTGTTAGACCTGGCTCCGCCTTGAGATAATCATCAGATGCCGGGGTTCCGGGATGTATCATGCGAGTGGGAATGGCTGTGCAGATACCTACATATGCATATGTACATGCATGCGCCTGCATGTGTGTGCATGTGCATGCATCTACGGAGTATGGAATCCAGTTTTAAAAGTTAAACTGTTCGTACATAGGTACATAATTCGTACATAGGTACTGCCTGCAGCGAAAAAAAGGATACGAGAAGCAGATATATATGTATGTACATACTTGGCTTGAAATCTGTGCCTCTGCATGTGCCTACGGCCCTATCCAATATCCATAGTCATACATATGCTCGTCTCTATAATGGCGCTCCATAATGACAGCCCTGAGCCAAAGTTGTAACTTGTGTATGCTCCATCTACGTCTATTTTACAAGTAACACCTACATGTTCTATGCACCTCTTGTCCCATGTAGTGTCTATCAAGAAACACCTTCGGCAGCGATTTTCGGATCCTCACATCCAGCTACCCAAGTCGACTTATTGATCTTGTCCTGCCCAGCCTCGCTCTTGAAGTGGTAGCCTCTGGCCCTCGGACGCTCGCCCGTGCCCTGCGGCAGTTCGGGCTCATACGCCGCCAGAAAAGCCGTTCTGCTCTTCTCAAATTCATCCACGCCCTTGGATATTTCCACTCGGATGCCCTCAAAGAATTTGTCGAGAACGTGGTAGTTGTGCATCTGGAGCAGGTTCCAGCCCAGCATCTCCCTGGCGTTGAGCAGATGCTTCACGTATGCCCTGTGATGGTGAGTGCATGTATAGCACTCGCAGCCCTCCTGCAGCGGCACAACAGCAGCGCTGTGCTCGTCCGCCCAAGAGTTAATTCCCAGCGGCTGAGGCGAGGCACCAGAATTCCCGTCAGCTGAGAGCGATGACGGTGGCGGAAACGTGAATGTGAGAGCAATTCCCGCGTCGGATATGCTGTTCACGAAGGCAACGCCACAGAGATCCACGCCCAGCGAGACCTGGCGAAGGATTTGGTGCGGCGACTCGGACTGGTCCAAGGACAGCTTGGGCAGGGAAACCAGAGATTTGTACTGGTCGAGTTCCGGTAGCAGATTCGCGTCGTAGATGGCCAGGCCAGATAAACTGTCTGTGACATCCTCGGCAAGGTGTCGGAGGTATTCCCACTGAATAGGCATCTCGACAGGTAGAACAGGAGCAAAGACTGAGATGCCCAGCTCATCCAGATGCTCTCGGCTCTCGAAGCGGCGCAGGAAATCGTCGACCCATTCCTCCGTACGGCCTACCATCTTGATGAGCTTGTTGGATGCCGGCATGCGGCTCGTGTGCAACGAGTCCGCCAGCGGTACCACCACGTCGGGTTGCAGCGTTTCAGCCGCCGCGACATACTGTGCCACATCGACGGTCGCAAAGCCTGTGGACGTGAACAATGTCACGGCCCTGGCTCCGTTGCCCATGGGAGTTACGACGGCGGGAGATCGTCTTGCGGCCAAGATGGTGGTTCGATCTGGTGCAAGTGCGGTGAAGTTGTGCAGCCGACGGAGCGTGGCGTGCTGTGGTGTATTGTAAATGGGGGGTTCTTTTCGCTCAACGACTACGGTGATGTTTCTCCTTTTGTGAGTATTCAATACTAGCTCTCTATTCACATATGTATGTATACATATATACATGTTGGGCTTCATAAGATCTAGAATCACTCACAATCTTCCAAAGCCATGTAGGCAGAGGATAGGTTCGTATGCCTCGTCACATTGTCCGGAGTCAAATGAGGAATAGCCCCTCGAGATGTTATGGCCGTGTAGTTGGGTGTTTCGATTGGCCTCCTTCCCGGTATTGACAGGCGGCCCAAACGAGCGGCATGGCTAGAAGCAACGCGGGCACTCAAGATCTCAAAGATGTTGCGTATCGGCATATCTGTACTGAGGTCGCACGCCTTGGGCTCGCTCATCTTGGCAATGCCCAACCCAGGTGAGACGAAAATGCAAGGCTGAGGGGCTCGCGTGACCAGCCAAACCCGATCAACGAAATATGTTAGGGACCGAATGAGATTCACAGAACTCCTTCGCTACACATATGTTGAGGTCCAAATTCCAGATCATGAGTGCCTAGCTGTGTTGACCATGAGAGGAGACTCCCAAGATGAAGAGCGGCGTCACAGAAGTGAAAAGCACCAGCCAACCAATAGGGCGAGACTCTGAGTCCTGACTCCTGCAACTGTCTGCAGCCGATGTTCACCCGTTGATGATGTCAATTGCCATTGGTCCACCATCGCCGCTGCCTCTCGCTCAGGTTCTGTACCAGGGGCACGCCTTCCACTCTGGCAGCCATTACATCTACATATTATTCATTCATTCGCAGTCGTAAGTATCTGGCTGGCTCATCTCGCGACACTCTGACTAGGTACCTACGCTAGACGTTGGCATTTTGGACCCGTTTCGTTGCTTCTCAACATCAGGTTATTATTTATTGTGCAACACAGGTGGATTCAGAACTTCCCCGCTTTCTACCACTCCCCTGCGACTCGCGAGGTGCCTTCGTTCGAGACTCCGACTTCGTTCGCTCGACCACCAAAACCACCAACAGCAGCCATCTAGCCTCGGTAACTCAACCAGCAGTCCAGCCAACTGCGGACCGCATACGAGGCGCCCTACTGGACCTTCAGCTGGTCTGTGACCTTCATTCATCCTCTCCTGTCAGGTAGGTACCTACGGTGGCCTCGTCACCGAGGAAGAGAAAAAAGCCCCTCAGCCCCATGGTGCTTATTCCGTACCCGGAAAGGCTGGGCCGACGCTTGTCCAAACAAAACGTCTCTCCAGACTGAAGGCGTTCTCCAGTGTGAAGGCTTGGCACCCTGCCCCAAGTCGATTGCTTTTGAGAATTCGATCTTGTGACCTTTGTTTCTGATCCGGCTTTGGATTGTGAAAGAATGGTCCGTCACCATGCAGGCGAAGACGAGCCCCTTATGACGGCCCCAGAGCGACGCGAATTCGATCCCGACGTCGGCCAAGTCGCTATGGAAGCCGACGATAATAACCCTGACGATGACACTGGACTGGGAAGACCTGGCCGTAGCCAACTATGGCGCGGCACCAATCCCCTCACGGATGCTGGGCATCCAGATGCGCCCCTCGACAGCAGCGACAGCACGCTCCAGGTACAAGAAGACAGCGAATCGCCGACACCGCGCTTTGTACAGGAAGAGAACGGGTGGAAGAGATGGAAATGGGTGCCGTATCCCATGCGCCGAATGATGCGCGCCCTTGGCAAATGGTCCCTTGGGCCTCCTAATCCGCAACCGTACCGGATCACGCCCGTCTTCCCTCTAGTACAGGAATACCCATTGTTCCTGGTCGACAAGTTCTTCGCGACATCTAAAAGACGGCTGTGGCTGCTTTCGATTTACTTCTCCATTTGGCTCGTTACCTTTGTGCTCGTGAAGAGGGAGGGAGAGGTTGCTACCGAGGTCGCGGGTTGGGGCCGCCCGCAGACGATAGGGTGCGGTGCCACGTACTGGGAGTCTGGCAACGCATGCGGCGTGGATGGAAACGACTGTCGTCCCTTTGGAGGCAGCGGGTTTCCTTTCCGCTGTTCTGCCAACTGCGCGAGCTATCAGGTGTTGAACCCGCACGCCGTGGGTGATCAGGAGCTGGTGTATCAGCCAATTGTCGTCGGGGGTTCCCCAGCTGAGGGCATAGCGGCCGGGAATGCGACTTACCGCGGGGATTCATACATCTGCGCCGCTGCTATCCACGCCGGCGTCATATCCAACACCAACGGAGGTTGCGGCGTAGTTCAGCTCGTCGGCCAAGACCAGGACTACCGGGGCGTACGGCGCAATGGCATCGCGAGTGTGAGCTTCGACTCGTACTTCCCGCTGTCGTTCCAGTTCCTGCCGGACATCCAATGCGGTTTCCAAGACACGCGATGGGCGTTGCTCGCCATATCCGTTGTCTTCACCGCCCTCCTATCCCTCTTCACTGCGTCTCCGGCTTTGTTCTTCTTCTCCACCTTCATCGGCACCTTCTGGACCGTGGGCATGGCTCTCGATCCCCCGCCGCATAAATCTGTTTCGGCCTTGTTCTCCAATATTCTGGGCAAGTTCCTGCCCGCCATGTTCGTCGCCTGGGTTATCTACGATAAGATGGGCGTTCGACGCACGCTCTACCGCTTGACCGCGCAGGTGGAAAAGACGGTGCTCTGGCTCGGCGCCTGCTGGGTGGGCGCGCTGGACAATTACACGCTGAACTTCATCCCCATTCAGCGACTGAATGCCCACGATCTCAGCCAGCAGCCCGGCGCGAAGGCCGCACTATCCATCATCATCCTCGTCCTTGTCGTCATTGCCGTCACACAGATGTGGTTCTTCCGCCAGGAGGCCCGCCTTGTCAAGTACATCAAGCTCTACGCCCTGTTTCTCCTCGGCATCCTCATCGCTCTTGTCCTTCCCGGTCTTCACCTACGCATCCACCACTACGTCTTGGCCCTCCTTCTCCTGCCAGGCACGAGTTTGCAAATGCGCCCCTCCCTCATATACCAGGGCCTCCTTATCGGGCTCTTCGTTAACGGCATCGCCCGCTGGGGCTTCGATCCAGTTCTGCAGACGTCGGTTGCCTTGCAGGGCGACGCCCAAAGGGGAACCCCGCTGCCGGTCCTTCACGAGCCCACAATCGCGTTGTCCAACAGCACGACGGTCCCATCGAATATAAGCTTCACGTGGGACAGGCCTCAGCTGACGCAGTTTGATGGAATCAGCATTCTCGTCAACGACGTGGAGCGTTTCAGGTCGTACTTTGCAGACGTGGACGCCCAAAGCACGTTTATGTGGGACAGAAATATGACTCTAGGCTTACCAGAGTATTTTCGGTTTGCCTTCATGGATGGGAGCCAAAGTGGGGATTACACCAAGGCTGGTGTTTGGAAGTCGGACGGAGAGTGGGTGAAGATGGGGCCGGGGCCTTCGAGGGTTAAGGCTCGTATGTCACGATTCGATTCTACGATTGACGGAAGGGCTAAACAGGCATCGACGTTTGAAAAGAATAACTAGGATACAGAATAATGGAAGAAAGCTCTTTTCTCCCCTGACGTCCCTCTCTTTTCTTCTTCATCTATTGTCCCGATCCGGATATCACTCTGACAAGACAGTTCACGGCGTTTTCAAACGTGAGGTGCTTGGGAACAACGCTAGCATACGCCCGGGATGCTGTGCACTCTGTTGTACAACCCAACTCGGTGCATACGGCTATGGCGTCACGAGGCTTTGGCAGTCACGGCCTGGTGGATGGCTAAAAGGGGAGTGTTTGTTGCTTGTGTCACTACAGAGTCGGTGTTTGTAACATGGGGCATGCATGGGAGGACGTACCATACGGACCAAGTATAGAGGTACATTCGATTCATTGATGATTGGCGCTTCAACCTCATCTGCGTTTGCATGCTCTGACAGCGGTTGGCAGCTGCAGGAAAACAACAAACAAACAAACAAAACATATATAGCCACTTGCAACCCGATTCTTCTTCCTTTTTAGAATTACTATGGTAGCCAGCAACAGCGTCTTTCCAGTATCTTGCAATAGGAACAAATTATCCGCCTACTACAGAGGAGCCACAGAAATCGAGTGAACACTTCTCTCTATCAACGTGTTTCTTTTTCTCAACGCGGCCCGTGCCAGGATAACTCATCTCTAATATCAGCGGTGTGGTGACCGCTGGCTGTCTGCAGCAATGGACCAACTCTTCATCGACGCAATCGAACAGAATCCTACCGCGGGTTATCTCACTGAATTTCATAAAGAGGCAGAAAAGATGGGCGTCCGCCACAGTGCTGATCTCGACACCCTTGTTAAAAAGAGTAAGTAGACTAACATGGATCAAGCATACCATATGCTAACGCTTATTTGCAGATCTCAGGGTTCTTGTCTCTATACTTTTCATTGGCTTGGAGAACCATCCAGCAGGCAAAACTCTAAGACTCCCACAAGCGTCGTGGCTATCGAAGGCAGTTACTACCCCCCTGCCTAGTCTCCGACCTCTCCTGTCAAGAGCTATAGATCAGGTAGACGATGGAGATTTATGGAGAAAAGTTAAGAAGGTAGTTAAGCCGGAAACTGAAGGAACTCCGCCCCCGATGTCGACTGTCCTCTCCCGGAAAGGAGTAACAGGTACACCCATCAAGCACAACTCGGGAGGCTTCGTCAATTCCCGGGAGCTTGTGGCAGACGTTCGTCCGACCCTGAAGGGGGAGCTTGGCCAGTTGCATGTTGACATACCGAACCTTTTGGACACATTCGTGCCAAAAAGCGATGAACTGAAGAAGGCGGCTGCAGACTTCTTCGATGAGTGCTGCGAAAGCGATCGAAAGCCGCGATATAAGGATGGTGCGTGGACAGAGTGGCCAACTTCAGCCGCCGAAAAGGAGGTTGTCTCTTGGCTGCAAAAGTTTGTCAGGAAGTTGGAAATATCCGCACATCCTTCGCGGCCTATTGGCGTCAATCGACGACGGCTTTTGGGAAACCCCAAAAAACCGATGAGCGGGTCCAGGGGGAAGCGAATGATCGACATTTGCGTGATGTCTAGGGCAAACTTCAGAAGTGACAAGAAAGATGGGAAATACCACTTTCGCCAGGTAGATATTGCGGGAGAGCTGAAATGCAACCCCAAGGCTGACATCGCTTCAATTGCGTGGCGGGATGTAACGAAGTACGCTCGGGAAACCTTCGCCGCGCAAAGTAACAGGCGTTTTGTCCTAGCGTTTACTATCTGCGGAACTATTATGAGGGTATGGGTCTTTGACAGGGTCGGTGGCAACGCCTCTGAGAAGATTGACATCAGCAAAGAGCCCTTACGCTTCATTGAAATAATGCTCGGGTTCCTCTGGATGAATGAAGAGGAGCTTGGCTTCGATCCCACGATCAAGAAAACTGATGGCGAGCAATATATCGAGATCCAACGGAACGGACGTTCGGAGGTCATCGTCCTCAAAAAAGTGCTTGATCAGCGGCCCTGTATAGCAGGTCGGGCAACAACCTGCTGGCAAGCGGTTCCCAAAGATGATCCAGATACGCTATTGGTCGTCAAAGACTCTTGGCAATATCCGGAGCGTGAAGAGGAAGGCGACCTGTTGCAAGAGGCGGGTAAACAAGGCGTTATCAACGTGGCTAGATATTATCACCACGAAACAGTTCAAGTTCGTGGCATGATCGACGACGTTCGAAACGGGATTCGACAAGGACTTGATATGACTACTGCCTCGAATTATCGGCCACGTCTTCCACAGCCTTCCAGCGGGGCGACAACAAAAGAGCTGCCTTTGCGCCGGGCGAGTATACGAACGAGCACGAAGCGACCGTTGGATCAAGCAGGCTCTACTCTACCACCAAGAAAAAGGACTTGCGCCAAATCTATGAGTATAAGCATGACTGCTGCTGAGCCACTCAACAGAGTGCACCGGCGTGTTATCGTGCGAGATTATGGCAAGCCTATTTACACAGCCAGCTCTCGCAAGGCGCTGCTTGCCTGTCTCGAGGGCTGCATCAAAGGCCACAAATCTCTACACGACAAAGGTATATTGCACAGGGATATCTCAATCAACAATCTGATGATCAATGAAGATCCAGGTAATCCCTCCCGGAAGTCCTTTCTAATTGATCTTGACTTCGCAATCAACACAGAGCTTGAGATGGCTCCAGGTGCGCAGGGCAGGACAGGCACCACGATTTTCATGGCAATCGGATTGCTTCGAGGCGACGAACACAGCTTCATGCATGATCTTGAGTCCTTCTTTTGGGTGTTGTTTTGGATATGCGTCCACTACGAAGGCCCAGGGACAGCGATTGAGCCAATACGATATGAATCTTGGAACTATATTCTCGATGCACAACTGGCGGAACGAAAGTTAGGTGTTATCAGTGATAAGCATTTCATGGACCCGAAGACATTAGGATTCACGCCGTATTGCCAGCCATTGGCTCCACACGTCAACAAATTACGAAAGGTGGTGTTCCCTGGGGGGAACACGCGGGACAAACCTTTCTCTGGGCTCTATTTGGAGATGATGAAAATCCTCCGCGCGGCCCAGAAGGATTCTGCAGTGCTGGCGGAGTACATAATGCCCCGAAAGTCATCCACGAGCGCTCGGGAGAAATCTTTGTTTGTTTAAGGGTTGAAGGCAAAAGAAAGATGCTGCAAGGACTCAGCCCTCTTGCGGTCAGTGAAATGGGGACTCAACCATAAGTTCCTAATCGCTGCGCTCCGTCCGCGTCCATGCTATCTTTGTTTCTTTATCGCAGTGGTACATACTTTTAAATTAAATTTCAATTGCCCTACTCGCGACACACATTGTGTAGTGAGGCAGTTTTCTCATAATCCGAAAAAATAGGGATAGGGTAGGTACCTAGTACTCCGTAGACTGTACGTACACGGTGCAACGAGCAAACGTGTAACGTACATGAACAATGAGGCCACTTTAGGTATCTACCTAGGTTACAGGTACATATCATGCATGTCGCGCCCTACAGGTACCTACTGGCCAAGTTGCCGCAGCCTATTCCACGTTATGAACGCGGCCTTGATTGGTGTTTTTTTGCTGCGCAAACGTTACCAAGAATCATACGGAGTACACAAATTCGATTGGCTGGCGCTTTGGTAGTGACAGCCGCTGGCGGCTGCAGGACAACAAACATAGGTACCTCTACCCACTGGTAATCCCCCGCGTGAACTAAATAATAGATCTTGGCCGTTCTTCCTTTACAAGTGCCAACTCTAAGAAATCGTGGCCAACAACAAAGTCTTTCCATACCTTTTGCAACATAAACAAAACTTTCCGCATAACACTGAGGAGCCATAGAATTGGAGCGAACCCTTCTCTCTTCCAACGTGTTCCTCTGTCCCAACGCGGCCCGTGCCAGGATAACTCATCACTAACATCAGCAGTGTGGTCTGCAGCAATGGACCACAAACTCTGGATCGACGCAATCCAAAAGAGTCCTACCGCGGGCTATCTCACTAAATTTCTTACGCTGGCAGAAAGCATGCACGTCCGCGAGAGTTCCGACCTTGAAGATCTCAGTGCAAGGGGTAAGTAGGCTGACATGGATCAAGCAGGCCATTTAATATGCTAACAACTGGTTCCCAGATCTCAGAGATCTTGCCATCCTACTTTTAGATGGGTTACGGGATCATCCAGCAGGCGTAATGCTACGCCAACTAAGTGGGGAACGAGTCTCGGATCCTTCCTCGGTAGTGATGTCAGCTACCGCAGTCCGCTGTCTCAAACGTCTCCTAGCAAAAGCGATCGATCAGACGGACGATAAAAATCTGTGGAAACAAGTCGAGAAATTCATCTCCACGAACTCCCGCAATCAATGCGCAGATACACCGTTCTCGCAGCTTGAGGCTTTCGTGGCCAACTCGTCGGAGCATCGCAAAGATGTCGACCACCTCATGAGGGAAGAGCTCGGCCAAATACACGTTGGCATCCCATGTCTTTTGCAAACATTCTTTCCAAGCAGTGTTGACGGTCTGAAGAGAACGTCAGAGTCCTTTTTCAAGAAATGCAGACGTGGCAGAACGCCGAGATATAAGGATGATTCGTGGACTAACTGGCCGGCCGGTGCCGTCGAGAAGGAGGTCTTCCGATGGCTGAAAAGGTTCTGCAAGAAACTAGAAAAATTTGCCCGTCGTTCCCGGCCCGACGTTCCCCGTCGACGACGCCTCCTGGGGACCCGGAAAGAGACTATTGACGATGATGGTGTGACGAAGAAAAGGCTGGATGTCGGCTTCGTCGATGCATCATATCCGAAAAGAGGGTCGAAGGATGGAGAACACCCTTGGCCCCAACTTCTGGTCCCTGGAAGTCTGAAACGTGACCCTCTCGCCGATAGCGCCTCAGAGGCGTGGCACGATCTTGCGATGTGTGCAGGGAAAATGCTTCTCGCACAAGCTATCAGACGTTTTGTCGTAGGGTTCACGATCTGCGGGACTCTGATGAGGGTATGGGTATTCGACAGGCTCGGTGGCATCGCATCTCAGCAAATCGACATCAACAAAGAGCCCGTACAATTTATTAAAGTCATGCTCGGCTTCCTCTGGATGAGTGAAGAGGACCTTGGTTTTGATCCCACGATCAAGATAACTGATGGCAAACCATCTATTGAAATTGAACGGAACGGAAGGTCAGAGTGTATCGTCATTGATGGGTTGATTATACGGATGCGTTGTATGGTGGGTCGGGCAACGACCTGCTGGAAGGGTCATGTAAAAGACCATCCGGAAACGCCGCTGGTCATCAAAGACTCTTGGCAGCCGTCGGAACGCGACGAGGAGGGAGAGATGTTGAAGCTGGCGACTGGTCGAAACGTGGTAAACGTGGCTCGGTACTACCACCACGAAACAGTCACAATTGGCGGCATGATTGACGACGTTCGCAACTGTGTTCGACGGGGACTGGACATAACAACTGCTTCCAACTATCAGCGACGTCTCTCACATGATTCCAGCGGACCGACAACAAAAGAGCTGCCCACGCGCCAGACAAGTACACGCACGAGCACGAAGCGACGGTTCGATCAAAGAGGCTCGTCCCTACCGCCAAGCAAAAAGACTTGCGCCAGATCTTTGAGAATAACTGCTACTGAGCCACCAAACATAGTACACCGGCGTATCATTGTGCAGGATTATGGCAAGGCCATCTACAAAGCAAGCTCCCGCAAGGCGCTGCTTGCCTGTCTCGAGGGCTGCATCAAGGGCCACAAGTCGTTATACGACAATGGTTTATTGCACAGGGATATTTCAATCAACAATTTGATGATCAATGAAGATCGAGATAATCCCTCCCGGAAGTCCTTTCTAATTGATCTTGACTTCGCAATCAACACAGAGCTTGAGATGGCTCCAGGTGCGCAGGGCAGGACAGGCACCACGATTTTCATGGCAATCGGATTGCTTCGAGGCGACGAACACAGCTTCATGCATGATCTCGAGTCCTTCTTTTGGGTGTTGTTTTGGATATGCATCCACTACGAAGGCCCAGGGAAATCGATTGAGCCAACACGATATGAATATTGGGACCATCTCTCCGATATTGAACTGTCGTGCATAAAGTTGGGCGTTATCAGTGATACGAAATTCAGGAACCCTGAAAAATTAGATTTCACGCCGTATTACCAGCCCTTGATTCCACATGTCTGCAAATTACGAAATGTGGTGTTCCCTGGGGGGAACCCGCGGGACAAACCATTGCCTGAGCTCTACTCGATGATGTTGCGAGTTATTCGCGAGGCCCAAAAGGATCCTGTGGTACTTGCGGAGTGAACGATCCCGAGGAAAACGTCCGAGAGCGCTCGATAGACAGACTTGTACTGGGATTGTAGGCGGAAGTTGTTGGAAGGGGCTCTCTTGCGATCAAATTATCAATGAAATGGGGCTCGGGAATGAGTTTTTACTCGTCGAGGATCTTGTAAATGATACCAAGGTAACGCGAAGACGAAATACAGCATGTGTTGCGTGTACCTGATGTAGTCATCGTTGGTACTCATCTTTGTATGTGTGCACCTTTCCGAATTCACTGCTCCGGTTCGCGCTGTTGCCCACGCATCTGCAAGTTCCCTCTGCTGGCCACTTTACAACTTGTGGCGGACTGACCGATGCCAAAAGCTGTGGAATAGCTCCGATAAAAAGTTTTCATCGGTCCAAGACAACAAGAGAAGGCGATGCGTTCCTCCTGCCTCTATCACTGGTCAGTGCCTCTGACCATACCGCCTAGAGTGGTCCAATGACCTCATGGCTTTCTCCCCAACATCCAACAATCTTGATTCTTTCCCATCGTCTAGCCAGGATCCGATACAGCTGTAGACATGCCTACCTGTTCCAAGCAGTAACCCCCTGCCCGGCACACTCAAATCCTGCGCTAGAGAGTCTGAGAGATGCCACTTCCCACGAAGAAATTAGAACGGCTCGTGCCGCGTGCGGAATCCCGTTACCCATCCCGTTCCGTCGGACGATTCACGACAACTCGTCACTGTTGACTGTTCATCAGCGATTCGACCGATATCTCTGTCTCTGATTGATTGACCAGGATCCGGACCCCTCAGCCACAAGCACTCTGAAGTTTGAATCTGCCCTGCTTTTCAGCGTTTGATGAAATGCGGCCCAAGGCGTTTGATGGTGTACATTGCAGCTGAGCACGCATTTTCGAATTGCGAAATTCTAGCCTCAATCGCGTATCTCCGCTTCATTTTCTGTGTCATTGACTCATTGTTGTTTGCGAGAGCTGGGTAGAACAAGGTGAGACAGGACGCGATGTCGTCCGTCGCTGAACCGTGAAGCCGAACGCGACGGACGAATTATAACTTACA
Organism: Claviceps quebecensis; assembly: GCA_004016085.1. Taxonomy (NCBI): domain Eukaryota; kingdom Fungi; phylum Ascomycota; class Sordariomycetes; order Hypocreales; family Clavicipitaceae; genus Claviceps; species Claviceps quebecensis. The sequence goes on from QEQW01000437.1 coordinate 15,668, forward strand.
AGAGACTTGCGAATGGGACGCAATAATAGGTAAGTTGCCAAAGTTTCATGGCATAGATCTGTATGAATAACACCTACTTATGTCCTTCATTACGCTCGTCGCATATAGTGACATACCTACCTGTCCCTCGGTTGCATGCATAATGCTATGTACAACTTCTCTCTTCTTGTGATTGGCGACCCCTTGTACCGAGGTTTTTCGAGATCAGCACTCTGGCGGACCGTGGACGCAGATGCCTTCTGCCCAATGCCCATGTGCGAAAGTTAGTGAGATAGCCCGCGGTAGAATTCTGTTGGATCGCGTTGATCAAGAGTTGGTCCGTTGCTGCAGACAGCCAGCGGCCACCACAACCGCTGGAGTTAAGAGATGAGCAATCCTGGCAAGGCCGCGATCAGAAAGAGAAACACATCAAAAGAGAAAAGCGTTCACTCGGTATCTGTGGCTCCTCTATATCATGTGAATATGTTCCTGGTAAAAAGTATGAAAAGAAGCTGTTGTTGGCTACGATTCCTGAGAAAGAATACTAGCCAAGTGGGGTTCAGGTGTGTGTCGCGCGCAGGCTGAAGCTGCCGACAGCTGTCAATTGCCGCTTGCGTGTTCATCGAGGCTAGTCAACGGCAAACCAGGTACATACACTATGATGATGAAACACATGCAAAGATGGCTACATTGTTAGGTACACATGCTTCATTTTCGTGTTACCTTGGTGCCATGTACAAGATCCTGCTTATGAATAATGATAGGGCGGACGCGAGCGGGAGCGCGTCGAATAAGAATTTTTCAATTTATCCTCGAGCCTCATCTCATTGACCGCAATAGAGCCGACATCCTATCTCCTACAACCCCAGTACAAGTCAACACTCCTTTCTCGAGAGCTCTCGGACGTCTTTCTGAGAATCGTTTACTCTGCCAGTACTGCAGGATCCTTCTGGGCCTCGCGGAGGACGTTCATCATCTTCGAGTAGAGCTCAGGGAAAGGCTTGTCCAGTGGTTCCCCACCAGGAAACACCTCCTTTCGTAATTTGTTGACGTGTGGAATCAATGGCTGGTAATACGGCGTAAATCCCAATTTTTCCGGCTTACTGAATTTGTAATCACTGATAACACCTGACTTAAGGGACGCCAGTGTCGTATCGGGAAGATAGTCCCAACATTCATATCGTGCTGGCTCAATTGCTTTCCCTGGGCCTTCGTATTGGATGCATATCCAAAACAACACCCAGAAGAAGGACTCAAGATCATGCATAAAGGTATGTTCGGCGCCCTCAAGGAGTCCAATTGCCATGAAAGTCCTGGTACCTGTCTTGCCCTGTGCACCCGAAGGCTTCTCACGCTCTGTGCTGATTGCGAAGTCAAGGTCAATTAGAAAGCACTTCCAGGAGAGATTACCTGGATCTTCATTGATCATCAGATTGTTGATTGAGATATCCCTGTGCAATATACCTTTGTCGTATAGAGATTTGTGGCCCTTGATGCAGCCCTCGAGACAGGCAAGCAGCGCCTTGCGAGAGCTGGCCTTGTAAATGGCCTTGCCATAATCCTGCACCATGATACGCCGGTGCACTACGTTTGATGGCTCAGTAGCATTCATCCCAAGAGATCCAGCGCAAGTCTTTTTGCTTGGTGGTAGGGCAGAGCCTGTTTGATCGAACCGTCGCTTCGTGCTCGTGCGTGTACTCTTCCGGCGCATGGGCAGCTCTTTTGTTGTTGGTCCGCTGGAATCATGTGAGAGACGTTGCTGATAGTTGGAAGCAGGCGTTATGTCCAGTCCCCGTCGAACACAGTTGCGAACGTCGTCAATCATGCCGCCAATTGTGACTGTTTCGTGGTGGTAGTACCGACCACGTTGACCACGTTTCGATTAGTCGCCTGCTTCAACATCTCCCCCTCCTCGTCGCGTTCCGACGACTGCCAAGAGTCTTTGATGACCAGCGGCGTTTCCGGATGGTCTTTCATATGAGCCTTCCAGCAGGTCGTTGCCCTACCCACCATACAGCACTGCCGTATAATCAACCCATCAATGACGATACACTCCGACCTTCCGTTCCGTTCAATTTCTATACATGGTTCGCCATCAGTGATCTTGATCGTAGGATCAAAACCAAGACCTTCTTCACTCATTCGGAGAAAGCCGAGCATGACTTCGATAAACTGTACGGGCTCTTTATTGACGTCGATTTGCTGAGATGCGATGCCACCGAGCCTGTCGAATACCCATACTCTCATCAGAGTCCCGCAGATCGTGAACCCCACGACAAAACGCCTGGTAGCTTGTGCGAGGAGAATTTTTCCCGCACACATCGCAAGATCGTGCCACGCCTCTCCGGTCTTGTCGGCCACAGGGTTGCAGTTCAGCCCTGCAGGGACCAGTATTTGTGGCCAAGGGTGTTCTCCATCTTTCGAACCATGTTTCCGATATGATGCATCAACAAAGCCGACATTCAGCTCTTGCTTCATCACAGAATATTCGTCAATAGCCTCGCTGCGGGTCCCCAGGAGTCGTCGTCGATGAGAAATGTCAGGCCGAGAACGGCGGTCGAATTTTTGTAGCCTCTTGCAGAACCTTTTCAGCCATCGAAAGACGTTCTTCTCGACGGCATGGGTAGGCCAGTCCGTCCACGTATCATCCTTGTATCTCGGTGTTCGTCCACGTTTGCATTTCATGAAAAAGTTTCTCGACCGTTTTTTCAGACCGTCAACGCTGCTGGGAAAGAATGTTTGCAAAAGGTGTGGGATGTCAACGTGTATTTGGTCGAGTTCTTCCCTCATAAGGTGGTTTACATATTTGCGATGCTCCGACGAGTTGGCCACGAAACCCCCGTGGTGAGATGTAGGTGGGAAATCTCTCGTGATGAACCTCTTGACTTGTTTCCATAGATCTTCATCGTCCACCTGATCGATAGCTCCTGATAGGAGACGTTTGAGACGTGGAAGGGGGGTAGCTGCGTTCACTGGCCAGAAACGTTCCGAAATCCGTTTCCCACTTAGTTGGTGCAGCAGTTCGCCTGCTGGATGATCCCTCAAGCCATTCAAGAGTAAGATGGCAAGAATCCTGAGATCTGCGTATAAGTTATTAGCATATTGAAATGAAGTGCTTGATCCATGTCAGCCTACTTACCCTTTGCACTGAGACCTTCAAGGTCAGCACTCTCGCGGACGTGCATGCTTTCTGCCAGCATGCGAAAGTTAGTGACATAGTCCGCGGTGGGAATCTGTTGAATTGCGTCGATCCAAATTTTATATTCCATTGCTGCGGCGGCCACCACACTGCTGATGTTAGAGATAAGTTATTCTGGCACGGACCACGTTCAGAAAAAGAAACAGATTGAAAGAGAGAAAGCGTTCATCCGGTATCTATGGCTTCTCTTTAGTGCGGATAAGTTGTTCCTGTTGGAAGGATCTGGAAAGATGCTGTTGTTGGCTACGATTTCTTAGTTAGAAAGGAAGAATAGTCGTCATTCGGATTTGTAATGTGTCACTGCGGGTGTGGCACTCTGTTGTACAACCCGACGAGGTGCATACCTATGGCTACAATTGCGTCACGAGGCTTTGGCAGTCACGGTGGCACATGGCTAAATGGGAGTGTTTGTAGCATGGAAAGGTGCATTCGATTTATTGATGGTTGACGATTCAATTTCAGCCTCATCTGCGTTTGCGTGCTGTGACAGCCGTTAGCAGCTGCAGAAAAACAACAAGCAAACACATAACAAGTTAACAAGTTAACAACCCACACCCCCCGCGCGACAGAACTTTATCCCGATTCTTCTTCCATCTTCTTATAATTACATACTATCACAGCCAGAAACGGCGTCTCTCCTGATTCTTACAACAGGAACAAATTATCCGCATACAACAGAGGAGGCACAAAAATCGAGTGAACGCTTCTCTCTTTCAACATGCTTGTTGAATCTTTTCCTGAACACAGCCCGTTCCAGATTACTCTAGCAGCGTGGTGGCCGCTGGCTATCTACAGACTGCAGCAACGGACCAACTCTTGATCGACGCACCCCAACAGGATCTTGTCGCGGGCTATCTCACGTTTTTTCGTACATGGGCAGATGGCATCCGCGTCCACAGCCCACCAAGAGTGCTGATCTCGAAAAAGCTCGGTACAACGGGCAAGTAGGCTGAAATGGATCAAGCAGGACATTGCTAATGCTTATTTGCAAATATCAGGACTCTTGCCTCTGTACTTTTCACTGGCAATTTGGCTTGAAGAAACATCCAGTAGGCGAAATGCTAGGACTGAGGGCTCCCGCAACTCGGATGAGTTGTGGGCAGTGAAGGCATCTAGAACTACTACCCCCTCCTTCGTCTCAAACCTCTCCTTTCAAGAGCCATCAGCCACGTCACAGGTGTATAATGAAGATCTATTGAGAAACGTTAAGATAGTTCTCAAGCCGGAATCTGAGGGAACTACGCCCCCGATATCCACCGTTCTCTCCCAGGAACCAGTAATGGGCAAAGCCATCAAGTGCAACTCGGGGAGCTTCGTCAATGCTCGGGATCGTGTCGCAGATCATAGATGTTGATCCGACCCTGAAGGGGGACATTTGCATATTGGCATTTCTAACCCTTTGGACATATTCGTTTCAAGAAGCGATGAATTGAAGAAGGCGGCGGCAGGTTTCTTCGATAAGTGCTGCAAACGTGACCTAAAGATGGCATATAAGGATGGTACCTATGTGGACAGAGTGGCCAACTACAGCCGAGGGAGAGGAGGTTGTCTCTTGGTTGCAAAAGTTCTGCAAGAAGCTAAAAATATTCGCTCAGCCTTCGCGGGCCGCGGCCTGATGGCGTGGAACGACGACGGCTTTTGGGAAATCCCGAAGAACCTTCAACCAATTGACGGGTCCATGGAGACGCAAAAGATGGACATCGGAGTCATGTCTAGAGCATATTTGAAAAGTGGTTAAAAAGAAGGAAAATCCCATTACCACTTTTGCTAAGTACTAATGTCTAGAGAGCTGAAAAGCAATCCCAACTTCCAAGGCTGACAGCCCCCGGACAGGTAAGGGAAGATATTACGAATTATGTACGGGAAACCTTCGCCACACAAAGCAACAGGCGTTTTATCATAGCTTTCACTATCTGAGGAACTCTTTTCTTATGACTTAAATGCTCCAAACCATCAGCAAGGTCTCTCACAGCATGCCAGTGGACTGTGGAGGTCCGAGGCGCGACTCGCGAGCGACAAGTTGACAAGAAAGTGCTGGCCATGCTTCAGGCGAGTACAAGCACGAGCACGAAGCGATCGTTCGATTGAGAAGGCTTTGCCCTGTCCCATGACAAAACGTCTGTTGCTTTGTGCGGCGAAGGTTTCGTCATATCTTCCCGAATCGCTTGCCTGTCCGGGGCTGTCCAGTGTCAGCCTTGGGATTGCTCAATGCTTTTCAGCTCTCCAGGCATCAGTACTTGGTAAAACTGGTATTCTCCTTCTTTCTGACCACTTTTGATTCTTGAAATCTGCTCTAGACATGACGCCGATGTCCATCTTTCACTTCCCCATGGACCCGCCCATCGGTTTGTAAATTGTCGGGGTTTCCCAAAAGCCGTCGTCGATCGACGCCAATAGGCCGCGAAGAATGCGCGAATATTTCCAGTTTTCTGAAGAACTTTTGCAACCAAGAGACAACCTCCTTTTCGGCAGCTGTAGTTGGCCACTCTGTCCACGTAGGTACCATCCTTATATGCCATCTTTCGGTCACGTTTGCGGCACTTATCGAAGAAGCCTGCCGCCGCCTTCTTCAATTCATCACTTCTTGGAACGAATGTGTCCAAAAGGTTAGGAATGTCAACATGCAAACGGCCAAGCTCCCGCTTCAGGGTCAGACCAGCACCTGCGACACGCTCCCGAGCATCGACGAAGCTCCCCGAGTTGCACTTGATGGGTGTGCCTGTTACTGATTTCTGAGAGAGGACGGTGGATATCGGTGGCGTAGTTCCTTCAGATTCCGGCTTCAGGACTAGGTATCCTAACGTTTCTCATAGATCTTGTCAATGGAGGCATTGAGGCAACACCACCCCTAACTTCTAATAATAAGCGAGTTCCTACCACCTGTTCAACAACGCTGAGGCCGATGTATATGAGACTCAACAGGTTAAGTCCATCATATTTGACGAGAGGTCTATGATTGGTAGGAGCAGATTTCGTGAGGACGGAGCGCAGCGAGAACAGCCCGCGGCAGCGCTATATCGCCCCCGGAGGATCGCCGAAGGCAGGAAGAGTCTTCAGAAACTGAGACCACGTGTTTTGCGTCGCAGATTGCAGCTTGCTACCTACCTAGGTACCTATGTATCTCCTGGCGCCTCCTGGCACACTTTTACTCCATTTTATTGTTAGATTTTGGTCCTCCAAGTAGGCATCTTTGAGTCGTTGGGTCATATGCACAGCACAAACAAGTTATGAACAGACGGCTGCGGGAGATTGTAATCATTCTTCTCCTAACTAATGTAATTGTCCTTCCCCAGGTAGCATGTACATACCTATGTACTTGGTATTGCTCTCTTTCCGTTTTAGGTTTAGCTTATGTTTGGATCTTGAAACTTCCTATGTCGTTCGTCTGAATGTCCAAGTCATCGCAACGAAATCAAGATTATCAGATCAAGATCACGATGAACAGCATCAATGAACGCAATAGTATCCAGTTTGAGGAAAACGTCTTCTCTTATCGTTCCATCACCATCATCTCTTGCATGATCATAGCGCGCTAGTTCAAGCATGTACAATATTTGTTCTTCCCAAACCCGGAAAGTAAAATCTTTGCACTTCCTTCTTTTGAGGTAGTTATACAGCTTGCGTGGTTTTTTCAGACTTGATGATCCTGCGATGAATTTTTTGAGCGCTTCCGAACAGGCCGTTTCAATGCTGAAGAACAGTAAACACTGCACAGAGCGTTCTCGGTGCTGGAAGGGCATGTGTATGCCTCGTAGCTAGAAGAGGAAGCTTTTTATCCGAGCATTACTATTTGCAAACTATGATACCTAGGTAGGTAGAAGAGGACAATCAGAGTCAATATTTCATTTTTAGTATGAAGATTCAGTACAAGGGCTGTTTCCATTGACATTCCGGTATTACACGAAGATGAACGACGCAGTACAAGGCCGCTTTGGTGGTTTTCCTTGCTCCTGTTCACCGCCGCTCGTTCTCCCAGTCCACATTTCCAGGCATTCTTCACCTCATCTCACCTCACCTCACCTCACCTCGACTTCTCATCCACAACAACACTCACTAAAGCCCATTGACGCACGCGCACATCTCACTCCGAAACACCAACAGTCGGGCTCCCTTACCTACCAAGTCCTCATCTCACGATCGCGCAGCATTCCTCTACACCCCGAAAAAACAAAATCGAATATCAGCAGAACAACATGC
>QEQW01000438.1:0-23030 GCA_004016085.1 Claviceps quebecensis
ACGAAACTACGCAGGAGTCTTGTCACAATACTTGAGCGCGAATTGGAACCTTTTTTAGACATGCCCTTCTCTCAAAAATGGGCGTTGTGCGGCTTCGCGATGCATGACTCCCCTTGACGTGAGGTATCGTGCGATTGTCTCCGTAGAAACATGAGGACCGCGTATTTCTTGGAGCTCTTTGTTGGTATTGAATGGCTATTGATTTATGTTTGTCTGGAAGTGTCGCAAATCGTGTTTCGTTAGCTTGGTCAGGTGCCCTCGCCCTTTTGGTGAGATCCCCCAATCTTGGGTAGTGAACCGTTTTTTGATGGCATGAACGAGGTTTGGGAGAATACTCTCGTCGTTAGCGATCTGCTTGGCCGGTTTGCCTGCTGTTAAGGCTGAATAGACGCCACTCTTAGTGCATTCCGTCATTTTTATTTAATGGCTTCAAAGGGCGTCGTGTTGTAGCCATGGCTGCTCAAAGATGATGGGTTGGTTCTTGGATGAAGCTAAATTGACGCGTCGCGACGATAAGTGGAGGTGTTTTCGCGTTATTCATTTGGGGCCACTGTACCTCCTCCAAAGCAAGCGCTAGCAGGGTACTAGAAACACACCATATCGTTTTAGGCAACTTGGGGTGATAATGGTCTAGGTACCTACTAGATACATATTTTTAAGGTGCTCATTATCGATAGACTTTGCTGGATGGCACGCCGCACGACGATAAATGGAATTTTGTCTGCCAGTCTGGCACCATGAGCTCTGTTTGGCTTGTAAGCGAGCAAGGCCCTGCCTGTGGTAGATAATCCTGATTTCTCGAGAACTCTCTGCTGAGCGGACCAGAGAAGAGACTTTGAGGAAAGAAATGAGGAAGCGCGATGCAGTTGGTGTGCTTGTGCAAAATGCAGTGCCTGTTAGGTACATATGTAGTATATAGATGTATGTAGGTAGGTAGTATGTACATACCTCTTAGGCACAGGACCCAAGGTTAGGTATGTACATACATATGTATATGCCAAGAAACGGTAGCTATGACGTACTATCCAACCACCAGCATGAGATGAGTGACGCAACGGTTTCGGCGTCAAGTTTCTTGAATGCATTATTTCCCGGGCTGCGCTGAAGCCTCCCATGAGCTCAGCCTCTCCCATCCGCTTCGAATCGAATTACGGCCGATGCCAACCAATGCCATCATCATCAAGGCTTTTCTCTTCGCGCAGACGCGACCATGCCGCCTGCCATGGAAGAACATGAGGATGTCAGACGATATCAGCCGCCCTATGGCGCCCACCGACCCATTCCCACCATATCCAAGTATCGGGAAGCAAAGGCAGCGAGGCAGCAGGAGGCAATAAAAACCGAACAGGTGAAAACTGTGGATGCCGATGAAAGCGAGAACCATGAAGCAAAGGATCAGGGGCGGCAGCAGCAGATTTCAGAGAACGCATCACAGGGCGATGCCAACGACACTGATCTGATGTCCGCAGATAAAAAGCCAAATGACTCTCCCCAGGACGGACTCGAGGACACCTCTCAGGTCGATCCCGGCTCGACTGACGTTAGGCAGAGAAGAAAGGAATTGAAGCACAAGAAGCGTGAAAGGGCCGAGCGAGAAGTTACTGATCCTGTAACACATCTGCCAGTCAAGATTCACGATTTTACAGATGATGCGCTGAAAGAAGCCGCTTCCTCACATCCAGCCTTTACATCCCGTTTACTACGAGCGAATGCAGGGCAACAGGACGGCGAAGGATCCGAGTCGCACCTCGAAAACGAGACCTCGAACTTGCAGCGACATCATGACACGATGCAGAGCAAGTTTCCGCCTCCTGATTTTGACAATCTTAAAAGAAGTTTGACGGATATCAACAATCGTGGTCTAACTCTTGGTCTCGTCGGCATCTTGCTGATTGGCATGCTGGGCTTTCCAGTTGGATCATTTTCCCGTAGAAATGCACACGGTGATGCTCGCGATACAAGTACGACTGCAGCTGACTGGCTGCCGAATTTGCTCTCAGCGTCCTTGGTCCTCTGCGCAGCGGGGGCGGTCATTGCCGGAGTGAGACAGTATACCGTACGCAAGATCAGTAACACTTTCGAAGATGAAGTCTGGGAGGCCCACCGCCAGCAGTCGAAGACGAAGGCAAGGAATCACGAAGCGGAGACAACGATCTGGCTTAACTCAGTTCTAGCTGCAGTCTGGCCGCTGATTAATCCCGACCTCTTTGCTACTTTGTCCGATACACTCGAGGATGTGATGCAGGCCTCCCTCCCCAAATTGGTCCGCATGGTCAGCGTCGACGACATAGGCCAAGGCAGCGAGTCTATTCGAATTCTTGGAATTCAATGGCTTCCCACTGGCGCCGCGAGCAAGTCGGTCACTAAAGACGGCAAATTCGCGTCAAAGGACGAAGACGCCCACAGCAAAAAGGGACAGGCATCCCTGACGTCATCACCAGAATCCGGTCCCGACGACAACCCGTTGCAGGAAGGCTCCAAGGGTGTGTCCAAGACGGACGCAGTTGCTCAAGGCATGCAAGGAGAAGAGGGTGACTTTGTCAATATTGAGGTGGCGTTTGCGTATCGTACACGGTCTAGTTCCCGAGGCCTCAAAGATAGATCAAAGGACATGCATCTCTATCTTGCATTCTACTTGCCGGGAAATGTAAAAATTCCTGTCTGGGTCGATCTTCAAGGAATCATCGGCAGCGTCAGGTTGCGGTTACAACTCTGCCCCGATCCGCCCTTTTTCTCGCTCTGCACGCTCACCTTGATGGGCCAGCCCAAGGTTGATGTGCGATGCGTTCCACTGAGTCGCCGGGGACTAAACATCATGGATGTCCCTCTAATCAGCCACTTTGTTCAAAGTGCAGTCGATGCCGCCGTGGCCGAGTATGTTGCTCCCAAGAGCCTGACGCTGAACCTGAAGGACATGCTTGCGGGAGACGACTTTAAGAAGGATACACTTTCCATAGGCGTCATCATGATACACATAAGCCGGGGATATGAATTCAAGATGGGAGACACCGCAATTCCCTTGATAAAAGATGGTAGCTCGGATCCATATGTGTCGGTGGCATGGGCCAAGTTCGGCAAAGTCATCTGGAGCAGCCGGATTATGCAGTCAGAAATGGAGCCTCACTGGGGCGAAACATGCTTCGTGCTCGTGACTCCCGAAGAAGTCAACATCGGCGAGCGAATTCGCGTTCAGTTATGGGACTCGGATCGGTTCACGGCCGATGACGATCTCGGCCGGATTGAAGTGAGTCTCGCGGATTTGATGCAGAACGAAGCATCTAGGGAAAAGATGAGCAATCGGACGGACGGCTTCCGGGCGCTCAAGGCAGGGGACGGCATGCCTGGAAAGCTTCAATGGAGCGTTGGCTACTTTCCCAAGGCACGCATCCAACCAAATCAATTTGCTCAGCAGACACACGACCCCAAAGTCCGGTCGATGGATCAATTGAAGGCCAAAGTGGAAGACACATGCGAGCGGAAGCTGCGCGAGTTCATGATTAAGGAGGACGTCAAAGCGCGCGACGAGGAAGAACTGGGTCAGCAAATGATGCAGGAGATGAAGGACGAGACGGACGCCATGATCATTTCTGCTCCTCCGCCCGATGAGTACCCAAGTGGCTTGTTCAGCATCCAGATTCACAATATCACGGGCTTGGCCATCGAGCGTCTGAACAAGCGACAAGTTGACGAATATGACGAGGCCAGCGACGAAGAGGAGGAAGGGGACAGCCTGCCGAGCTCGTTTTGCACCATCATCATCAACCACGGCAAGACGTTCAAAACGAGAACAAAACCACATAATTCCAAGCCGTTCTTCAATGCCGGATGCGAACGTTTCATCCGCGATTGGAAGTCATGCGAAGTGTTTGTCTCGGTTCGAGACGCGCGACTCCACGAGGATAACCCACTGCTCGGCATTGTTCAACTTTCTCTAGCCGACCTGTTCAAGGACCGAACGCAAGTCATGGGCTGGTACCCCTTGAGCGGAGGTATCGGCCGCGGCAGAGTGAGGCTCTCAATGGTGTGGCGAAGCGTCGTGCTCCAAGCGCCGCGGAACCTCCTCGGCTGGCACTACGGCACCGTCAGCGTGGACCATGAGGCAATCAGTCGAAATTGCCCCCCTGAGCTTAAGTCTTGCAAGTTGAAGCTCAAGACGGACATTTGTATGGGAAAGATGTACTGCACGTCTTCAGATAATGAGCAGCAAGAAGCCAAGTGGACGACCAAGAAGGAGCAGAACCTGCACTTGGCGGTCCGGAAGCGATACAGTAGCTGTCTGGCGGTGGAGTTTCGCGACAAGGGCTTCCTCGGGGACAAGGTCGCCGCGTTTTGCGTGCTGTGGTTGAGGGACGTGACGGATGGAGAGGACGAAGAGCTTGAACTGCCTATCTGGAAAGGTGACTATGAGCGTGCTGTGGTGAATTGTCTGGATGAGTGTGGCGAAAGGATTGGCTCGCTCAAGATTAAGATCACATTCTGGGCCGGCATGGTAAGTCTCGCTTGATAACCGTCCTTCTTCGTTTCACGTGTGTGATGTATAGGGTCGTCTTGGAGTCTTGGAGAAGATTACAACAGTATAAAGTCGAGTAAAAACTAACGTCAGTGTACTCTTCCCTTTGATTAGGGCCAAGCGCATACAAAGTGGGCAAGTCGGAACCAGCACACTCGAGACGTCATCGAAGTAATCGACATGGCACGAGATAACCTCGACCAAAGCAAAGTAGAAAAGCAAGCCGGCGTCGTGGATGAAGACGATGCTTCTAGCAACAGCGACAGCTCAGACGAGGAAAGCGAGGAAAAGAATGGGGAGGAGGGAAAGGAGGGAAAGGATGGGAAGGAAGTGCCGGATGGCAGTGCTAAACACAAGCAAGGCGTGGTTGATCAGTTGCGCTCCTACAAGAGACGAGATAAGGCACTGCATAGGCAGCACCGAGGCCTAATGCAATGGAAGGTAAGGCGTCCCGTATTCCCTCGCATGTTCTGAGCTTCTACCGGAATTGATCATTGAGACGTAAATTGAAGCTCTTGCTGACTCTGGGGTTTGAACCTCGTGATGACAGATTCCTCGTACGGCAAGGTGGGTGAAGCACAAGGTGGGCCAGGTGGAAGAGGGTGTGTCGGGATTGTTTGAGCATCGTAGCAATCAGCCGGGGATTGAGACGGAAGTATAGCCTAGGTATATATGTAGGACCGAGGAAGTGAGCAGTCATTGCTGTCAGTGGTTGTCACCGGATATATCCGGAGATAGCACGGGGGTGCGTAGTCTCGGAAGGAGAGCAAAGGGGTCTCAAAGAATCTGTCATCACGGCAGCTCGTTGATGGGGAAAGGGGTGTAAAGCGCGTGACGATAGATACTGTAGGTACACAGTTACACAGGCAGACGGACACCTTACTTAAAGAGACGGTATGTACTTACAATCTGCTATATATCTAGCGGCTAGCCCTTATTACGGATTTCCCGTAAAATGCTTAGATGTGCACCTTTCTACTTCTTGGCATCTCCGACAGTAGAGGCGCCCATCACGTCCCAGAGGCATCATCTGGAGTCGAAAATGGGATGCGTAGGCAACAAACGAAGAAGAATCATGGTCACATGGTCACTTGCCCCCCCCCCCCCCCGGACGGTCGCGCACGATGAGACGATGTCCAGCCCTGGATTTGGTCTGTGGTCGGTCAGGTGGTGGTGAGGACTCTGAAGAACCAGACACTCGGTGCCGCCGCGACTCCGGTGGGGGGGAGCGGGTCGGCGAGACGTGGGCCGTGGCGCCTGCAGACCCTAGATGGGCCCCTGGACCCCCCTGCAAAGTCCGCGACTGGGCTGCGACATTGACCATCCATTCATTCACTCACTCATCAGTTCACGAGTGAGCAACCCAATTTCTGAGAAACACACAGTCGCCATTGTATTGTCATTCTTTCACAACCCACCGGTCTTCGATTTTTGTCTCTCTTTCCAGCTTCTCGCCCACAGTCACTCGCCTGCTGTCCCTCGGTCGCTCTTTTTGCGCCCGGACTTCTCTGCTGTAGCGACCTCCTTTGTGCTGCGCATAGCTCGGACAGCCCGCTCCAGTGACCATGGTCGTGTCGCTTCTTCGCTGGTAAGTTGGCTCCCTATTTCTTTCGTTGCAGCCGGAATACTCTCTGTGACTTTTCATCATTGGACAATGGTCCGTTTGGCTGGCTGTGATAGGGGAGAGGGGGTGGTCGCTGCGAATGGCTGGATATCGCCAGAATTGGCTAGCTGACTTTTTTGTCCCAACGTTCCAGGTACAATGCCAGACTGGCCGCACGTCCGCTTCTCACCCAGAGCGTGACTACGGCGGTGCTATTTGCCACTGGAGACATTACTGCGCAGCAGCTGGTCGAGAAGAAGGGTCTTGAGAAGCACGACTTGATCCGGACGGGTCGCATGGCCCTCTACGGCGGATGTGAGTTGGCGTGATCATGCTATGGTGTTTTCCTTTTTGTCTTCTCGAATGAAAGCAGTCTAGTCCCCGGGCCTCGGTCCGGTCTTCATCACCAAGTTTGCTGACTTTGCTTTGTCAAGGCTTTTTTGGTCCTGTCGCCACAACCTGGTTCGGATTATTGGCGCGAAAGGTCACACTCAAAAACCCACGTGTTGAGACGCTCGCTCGGGTTGCGTGCGACCAGATTTTGTTTGCTCCCGTCATGATTGGCGCGTTCCTGAGTAGCATGGCCACCATGGAGGGTGCGAGTGCCAAGGACCGCCTGGAAAAGGCGTGGTGGCCGGCTCTCAAGGCCAACTGGATGGTGTGGCCCATTGTACAGACCGTCAATTTTACCTTTCTGCCGCTTCAGCATCGCGTCTTGTTTGCGAATGTTGTGTCTATCGGGTGGAATAGCTATCTCAGCTGGGTCAACAGTCAGTAGGAGAAATAGTGTGAAGATGGCACACGGGACGACGGCATGGCGCGGGCTCTGTGCGTGTACCGTTGTGAACCATGATGCTGGTTCCGGTTGAGTGAATCCCGCATATGTATTGCCGATTCTGTCAAAAAGGTATTGACCTTGGGCGCATTCTGCAATTTTTTTTAATTTTTTTTTTTTTTTTTGCATTTGTTGATCACATATTTTCGGTTCTTATTCGCAATGCGTTCAGGCCAATAAGCATGTACAATGTACACACGGGAAGGCGGCGCATTAAGGAGATAAAAGGGCAGGCGGCGGCATACGTGACCACAGGGACTGGCGCATGATGTCTTGTCTAGATGCGAAGAAGCCGAGGTAGGTAGAGACAAAGGGAAAGGAGAGATGGGCGAATGGAGAGACACAAACATGAGAAAGATGCAAAGGCAGAGCTTAGAGGCAACGATAATGACCTCTGTACACAGTAGATTACACGTCATGTTCGAGTTTCTTTCGTACAAAAGAGGTACATATGTACTACCTATAAATTACGTACATACATGAATCACGCCACCACCACGCAGGCCATTGCTGCCGCCAGCGGACCCATGCCTTCCTTGCCTTGATGAAGTTGCCACGAGGTCGAGTCGGAGTGACAAAGGCGGTCACAGTAAGTGGAGTCGCTGCCTAAGGCCTCCGGACCGACCTCGCAGGCTCGCACCACTTCCACGTTTTACTGCGCCCTTGCCGACATTTGCAACATCTTCAAGACGCCCTCCATCAACGTCGCCATCTTGGAACTCAAGGGCTGTATGCTCTACCTCCACCCACTGCTGACCTCTTTACATTCCATCATTCCACTGCAGTGTTGCGCCAGACGGCCGGGTATGTTGTCTTCCTCCGTCCGGCGCGTCGTCTGCTCGGCCACTCCCACGGGGCTGGCCTCGGCGTTGACCTCGTCAGCGCCTCGAGCAGGCGCCGCAAGCGTCCCAGTCTTTTCTTACGACCTCCAACGCCGTTTCTCCTCGTCAAAACCCTCGCGACCGGACAATGAAGCAAGCGATCTTGTTGCCGGCCAGTCTGTCACGGGGTCGGCCGCGCGAAGCGGCAGAAAATCTGGTACCGGGAAGAGGAAATCAAAGGCCGAGGTTGCTGCTGAAAGGGCAGCCTTGATCGAAGGCTTTCCTTATGTTCCCCCTACTCGCCACATATCACAAGAAGGTAAGACAAGTATTCATGCGACACGAGCGCGGAAACACTTGGCGCCAATGTAGATAATGATCATCTCTTATACTACGATGGACCACCGGCTGACATCATTCATTCACAGCACTGGGTCTGTCCTCGTTCTTCTCATTACATCGTCCCATCTCTATTACACATACGATGCCCCGTACCGTGAGCAATGAGCAATTCGCCTCCATTTTTACGCCCCCGACTCCGGCGGACAAGGTGTCCGACACCATGTCGACATTATCTAGCACCATCGGCCAGCTGGAAGTCCCCATGGCGGAGCTGACCATTCGTGGCTCTGATAACCAAGGCATGGGGAACGATATGCCTAGATTCGAAGTGCGAAATTCAGACGGAAGCGAGTCGAACATCTACTATCAGGTCGAGAACATGTCCGGCGAATTTACCCCCTTCCGTCCACCGCCTCTGCCGACGTCCGCGTCTGCTGATACTGCAATTGCTGCAGACGCAGATGCAGACGCTTCCGCCGCCGAAGCTGAGGCCCTTGTGCCTGTACATCCCCGCAACCGAAGTTACACGGCCGCATTTACCATTGAAGAATCCACGGAATCGGATGGGCAGATGCGCTACTCTGTTCATAGCGCACGAATCACTGATGCCGAGCAATCAACACGCACCTCCTTGAACCGATTGGTCAAGAAATTAGTCCGGGCCGACGTCGCTCGCGGACTCAGATCCATGTATGCCATCAGCGTCCGGAGACAGCGAAAGCTGAAGATGAAGAAGAAGAAGTACAAGAAGCTCATGAAGCGTACGCGTAACCTTCGCCAAAGTCTCAACAGAGGTTAATGGCTCATTCATATGGGGGGCTCACACGTCTCAGAGCGTTCTAAGTCTTCTCTGTCTCGCGTTTTCTCAGAATCTCCTTTATCTTTTTTCTCTATTTATTTATTTTTCGAAATTGTGCATTTCATTTGACGGGGCTGCTTTGAGAAGATACTTCTAGTCTCACATTGCAGTTGACGTCGGTCTTATCGGATGCAGATCCGGGGACTGAGAGCTTTTGCGAAATCATTGTCGAAGCTCCTCTTTTCAGGGCAGCTTTGAGATAGATGTTTTGTAGGCAGCGAATACACGATTATTTTTGTGCAATGCTTTTCTTTGCCTTGTTGGCATCTCTTACGACAGAAATTACATGGAACAAAAGAAAACATATCAGATGGCGACACCTTTTCGGATAGGAATTGATAGAGGTTGCCTAAGAGGCGAGTCAGCGACACCATGTCGCTGAGTGTAGATTATCGCATTGGTATTTCTTGCAGTTTGCGTGAGTCTTTCATCAAACCCAAGACGTGGAAGTACTAATGAGATGCCTAATAACTTAAACGCATCTCAAGTCGAGCAGACTATGTAGGTAGGTACCTAGGAATGTACAGCCCTTCGATAACGCGACTGCCCCACATAAAATGGCCCGATAGCTTCACCGCCCACCCGCCGCATCGATACTGCCACCCAGATTTTTGGACTTTTTCGAACGTCAAGCGCTCCGCTGATCAGCTTGTGTGGCCCGTCGACGAGAATTGAACAAGTTTTCGGCAAGTCGACGCCTTGCACCTGCACTTGAGATGGATTCCTCGACCCAACAAGGCGGCGGCACGTCGCGGAAGCAATTGTACGTTCATGAAGCAACTTTGGACTTTATCCTTGTTCTACTTTTCAGGTCTTTGCGCCCCGAGTTCCGCCGAGACTAACATAGCTTGTCTTTACCAGAGACTCGCGCATCAAGGCCCTCATTAGCAATGGCATGCAAGAGAAGAAACGAAGCTTCTTTGTCGTGGTGGGTGATCACGCAAAGGATACCATTGTGTATCTGCATCACATCATGGCGAATGCGAATATGAAGCACAATAAGTCTGTTCTATGGGCCTACAAGAGCAAGTTGCTGGGGTTTACTAGGTACGTTTTGTCTGTTTTAATACTTTTCGACTCAGATTATCTCCAGGTATCATATATATCCTTTCACCTAACTAACAAGGCTTGTATGTGCATCATGACAGTCATCGCAAGAAGCGAGAACAAAAGATCAAGAAAGAAATCAAGAGAGGAATTCGAGAAGTCAACGAAAGCGACCCATTCGAACTCTTCGTCTCGCTGCACAACATTCGATACACGTACTACAAGGAGACGGACAAGATTTTGGGACAGACATTCGGCATGTGCATCTTGCAGGATTTCGAGGCTCTGACCCCCAACATTCTGGCTAAAACGATCGAGACTGTTGAAGGTGGTGGTCTGGTGGTGATGCTGCTCAAGGGCATGAATAGCTTGCGCCAGCTGTACAACTTGTCCATGGACGTTCACTCTCGATATCGCACTGAGGCTCACCATGATGTCGTGGCGCGCTTCAACGAGCGATTTCTGCTCTCTCTGGGCAAGTGTGAGTCGTGTCTGGTTATCGACGATGAGATGAACGTCTTGCCAATATCCGGAGGCAAGGATGTGCAAGCTCTGCCGCCCCCAGATATGGACGACATCAAAACTGAGCAGGAGATGGAGTTGATCGATATCAAGGATGAGAACGAAGACAAGCAGCCGGTGGGATCACTCATCAAGCTCGCCAAGACTGTTGACCAAGCCAAAGCACTCCTAACATTTACCGAGGCGATTTCGGAGAAGACGCTTCGAAGCACCGTCACTTTGACAGCTGCCAGAGGTCGCGGAAAATCGGCAGCCATGGGTGTCGCTGTTGCCGCTGCGGTCGCGTATGGGTACAGCAATATCTTTATCACGTCTCCCTCCCCCGAGAATTTGAAGACCTTGTTTGAGTTTGTATTCAAGGGCTTCGATGCTCTCGGCTATGCTGATCACGCGGATTATTCTATTATTCAAAGCACAAACCCCGACTTCAACAAGGCCATTGTCAGGGTCAACATTCACCGGCAACACAGACAAACGATTCAATATATTCGCCCCCAGGATGCCCATGTTCTGGGACAAGCGGAGCTGGTAGTCATTGACGAGGCCGCCGCCATACCTCTGCCCCTCGTGCGAAAGCTGATGGGCCCTTATCTGGTCTTCATGGCCTCAACCATCAACGGATACGAGGGCACCGGCCGATCTCTGTCGTTGAAACTGATCAAGCAGCTTCGAGAGCAATCACGAAGCATCTCTTCTACCAACACGACCGGTAACTCGACAACGACTGTGGCCGACCGATCGACTGGAAAACCATCTAAGCTCGAAGGAGAGTTCCAAGCGGCCAGAAAGCTTCGGGAGATCACACTATCTGAGCCCATTCGATACGCCAAGGGTGATTCAGTGGAAAAATGGCTCAATAAGCTGCTCTGCCTGGACGCTACTCTACCCAAGACAAAGTCCAACATCCAGGGATGTCCCGATCCTAACCAGTGCGAGCTACTTGTCGTGAACAGAGATACCCTCTTCTCCTACCACCCTGTTTCTGAGGCCTTCTTGCAGCAAATGGTGGCTCTCTACGTGGCAAGCCATTACAAGAATTCGCCCGACGATTTGCAGCTGATGAGCGACGCACCTGCTCATCAGTTGTTCGTCCTTGTGCCGCCGAACGTGGAGTCTACCGGAAAGCTTCCAGAGCCGCTCTGCGTGATACAGGTGTCGTTGGAAGGCAAGATTAGCAGACAAAGCGTGCTGAACAGCTTGAGCCGCGGCCAGCGACCTTCGGGCGACCTCATCCCCTGGCTTGTCAGCCAACAGTTCCAAGATGAGGACTTTGCCTCCCTTTCTGGTGCGCGTGTCGTTCGTATTGCCACAAACCCGGAGTATGTTTCCATGGGCTACGGTACCAAGGCACTTGAGCTGCTCATGGACTTTTACGAGGGACGATTTGCCAGTATCTCGGAGGATGATGACCAACAGGGCATGGAGGAACAGCTGAAGATGCACAGGGCTTCGAATGCCGAGCTGTCCAAGGCCTCGCTGCAGTCTGAGGTGATCACTGTTCGAGACCAGTCTCAGATGCCGCCCCTCTTTGCAAAACTGCGCGAGAAGCGACCTGAAACGCTGGATTACCTTGGCGTCAGTTACGGCTTGACACCTGAGCTCCATAGATTTTGGAAGCGATCGTCCTTTGCTCCTGTGTACCTCAGACAAACGGCCAACGATCTGACGGGCGAGCACACATGCGTGATGCTGCGGCCTCTGGAGATGAGCGAAGATCGAAGTTGGCTCGGTGCATTTGCGCGAGACTTCCACAAACGATTCCTGACACTCCTTTCGTACCAGTTCCGCACTTTTTCCGTCAAGACGGCTCTAAGTCTAGAACAGTCAGCCAACAGAGGCGCCAAACTGGACGCTAGCAACGAAGTCTCGGCTCTCGTCAAGCCCGAACTCGATCGGAACTTTTCGCCCTTTGATCTAAAACGTCTCGAGTCGTATGCGAACAATATGCTTGACTATCATGTCATCCTCGACATGGTCCCCACCATCGCCTTGCTCTACTTTAGCGGCGGACTGAAGCAGAGCATTTCGCTCAGTGGACTCCACGAAGGCATCCTGCTCGGCATTGGCCTACAGCGCAAGGACATCGACACGGTGGCTCAAGATCTGGGCATTGCGACGCCGCAGCTGCTGGCCATGTTCATCAAGATGCTCCGCAAGGTCACAACCTACTTTGGGAGCTTGGTCTCAGATGCGGCGTCGGCGTCACTCCCGCAGGTGAACACTCTTGGTGTTTCGCGGGCGGACGCGAGTGCGGCGCATGACGACGAGATTGTGGATGATCGGTTTGTGCCGCTGGAGACGTCGCTGGACGAGGAGCTGGAGGAGGGAGGGGATGAGGCGTTGAGGGCGTTGAAGGAGAAGCAGAGGGAGCTTATCGATTCTTTGCCTCTTGATGAGTGAGTTTTGCCTTTTCCTGAGACTCTCCTTGTCTCCATTATACGTTTCATCCCCTTCATTCATTTTGTTCTCTTCTACATACATAATGTTTCCATCTAATTTCCTTTTACATATCTCATGCATATTTGTTCTCATGTTCATGTTCATGTTCATGTCCATTCCATGATTCACTTCTCTTTCTCCCTGGAAATCAAGGAGACCCCATAGCTCACGGGCGAAACTAACAAACCTATGCATAGGTATGCCATCGACGCTGATACACCAGCGTGGGCAGACGCCGAGAAACTAGTCAGAACCGCCGCCAAGGACGGCAAGGCCAACGTAGTCGTCAGCGTCAAGTCCAAGCAGAAGCGCAAGGCTGGACAGACGGCAGCGGAAGTGTACGAGGAGGAAATGGGTGAGACGAGAAAAAAGTCCAAGAAAAGCAAGAAGTCCCGGTGAGGGGCGGGTTCTGTATATGGAGTGTAGTGCAGGTGCTTGGATCGCGAAGTGCAGCGGCCCAAGGATACATAATTCTTTGTAGCATACTGAGTTGGTTTACACGGTTTGGGATTATTCTTGCCTGGCGTATATTTGGCTTGAGGGGCTGTTTTGTCTGAGTTTCTACGTTTTTCTGAAAATTCTTCTCTTCGATTCCAAGATCTTTACTTTTGGTGTCTTTGCTTTTTCTTCTTGGAGTACCTAGTCAAAATCACCTTGTGAACCCATCTTAGTGAAACGACATCATCTTCTCCACTTGGGCGTCATAAATGATGAAGTTGGGGAAAGTGGATGCGCAACACGTGTAGAGGACGTCGTTGCAGATCACCGATCTGATCATGATGATGGGAGCGTTACATATCCATTTTTTTTCGGGTCCGTCCAACGCTTAGTACATGCAACGTTGGTGCACGGTGACATCACAAAAACGTGCCACAAGTAAAAAAAAAAAAAAAAAAAAGGTGCAAACTCTTCTGTATCATGTGTTCTGCCCTCAGAGGCTACCTCGAGTTGCATCGTCTCTTTTTTTTTTCTTACCTCCATCCAACGTCGCTAGCAAGTTCGAGACAAGGTTCTTGCTGAGTTGAACGGGCAGGTAAATTGCAATTGGCCAATGTATGTGTTCCGCACAAATTGTAATTACGCCCGCCAACGTCAGATCGTGTAGTGACTCGCAATAACTGCCATGTTCCCGACATTTCGGACACACAGGATCTCATCTCATCACTACGATGAACCACACGGGGGGCACCTCCGCCCGCCAACGTCAGATCGTGTAGTGACTCGCAATAACTACCATTTTCCCGACATTTCGGAAACACAGGATCTCATCTCAATGCTCATCACTACGATGAACCACACGGTGGGCACCTCCCTGAGGCTCCCCCCCCCGACCAGGGCTTTCCAATTGCAACGTCACAGGCACCAATGGCCACCCGTGACCCGGCTCGATGGATATTATTTTTTCAGATCCGTGGCTCGTGAGGGCCGAAGAGATGTCTTGCTTTCTGACCCTAGCCTGGTGTCGGGACTCGGAGTCGGGAGTTTTCCTGGTGGGGAGCGTAGGGAGAAGGGGGGCGCCCCGGCACATCATCCATGGATATTGGACTATCACCCATGGGGTTGTTGATTTCTCCGAAAGGCCACGAGAACGTGGGGCGTGTATGATGTAGGTATGTACATACATACATACTCTGTACATGCGTGTGTGTACAGTGTGTGTGTGTGTCTGCGGACTGAATTGCTGTACACGCTAGTCACGTGTACGTACCGGGAGTTTGAGAACCGGTAATAAGACCCTGTGAGATGCAGGTCACTTCGCCGTGCCTGCCGCGCTGAAACCGTGGGTGGGCTGACTGTGCGTGAGTGGTGCGTCTGTGTAAAAAGTTCTTTTACATAGTTTTTTGTTCCTTGGGCAATGGGAAGGCTCGTCGTCATACTCCGCTTGAACTTGCCAAGCAAACTCGGATGGGGCTGGAATGCTATGCTATGCGCTACGATCCGAGGCAAGGGAGGCGAAGGCAGGGCGAGAGGGAAGAGAACGGACGTAGAGGTGAGCGGGCGCAAGGGCATTTTCTATGATTTTCATGCCGATCAAGTTACAAGTATAAAAGCGAGGGTTTCCGTGACGGGCAGGAACTGTTTCGTCGTAGTAATCGCACAATATCATCATCATCATCTCTTTATCATCAACTCAAAAAGTTTATCCAAACTATCGCCATGTATCTCACGCTTAGTGCCCTCGTGGCCGCTGCCGCGGTGCTGCCGCTATGCGCTGCCGTCCCCCCAGGTACGTATCCCATTTTCCGCCCCGGGTACCTACATACATACATACAGAATGCACAAGGAAACGCCATCTCGGCTACCGGTTGTCATTCCAGCTCCATATCTACCCGTCTGATTGTGTCCCTATCGCGGGTATAGCACAAAACAGTGGCCAGACGGCTGCGCCCACTCTTTTGTGCAACAGTCCCCCTTCCCGCCTTCCTATATGTCAATCATATACAAATAGGCACGCAGCTGATACTCCCCTAAGCAGCAGTATCAGAACCACCAGCTCCAACATCTCAAGGAAAAGCAGCACCATCAATAGGCATCTGCCCCGCCATCTACGCCCCCGTGTGTGCTGGCGGGAAAACCTACCCTAACGCCTGCACCGCGGACTACCACGGCGTCTCCATCGAGCACTACGGTCCGTGCGAGGAGCCCGCGCCCGAGAGTAACTGCATCTGTACAGCAGAGTGGGATCCCGTGTGTGGCGACGGGAAGACATATGGGAACATCTGTGCGGCGCGTTGCGCCAAGGCTCAGTCTATTACCGAGGGAGAGTGTCCCAAACTGCCCGAACCCGAGAGTCACTGCGTCTGCTCACTCCTCCATGCGCCCGTGTGTGGCGACGGAAAGACATATGGGAACATCTGTATGGCGCGTTGCGCCAAGGCGCAGTCTATTACCGAGGGAGAGTGTCCGACTCCCAAATCCAATCTGACGGGCAGACAAGAAAAACAGAAGGATTATTGCCCCTGTCCACGTATCTATTCGCCCGTGTGTGGCGACGGCAAGACGTATGCGAACATCTGTCTGGCGCGTTGCGCCAAAGCGCAGTCTATTACCCAGGGAGAGTGTCCCAACCCCGATGGTCTTTGCGCCTGTCCACGTATCTATTCGCCCGTGTGTGGCGACGGGAAGACGTATGCGAACGACTGTCTGGCGCGTTGCGCCAAGGCGCAGTCTATTACCGAGGGAGAGTGTCCCAAACTGCCCGAGCCTCAGTCAGCGTAGATGGGGAGTTCTGTAGACTTGGCTTCCGGTGCTGTCTTCTCTTGGTGTCAAGCACTCAAGTTGTCGTTGGTGTCGAGCTGCGCAATGAGAAGGCGTTGTTTCTGGTCGCATTTTTGGACGGTGGTGGGGCCGGGGGTTGCCGCCGGTACGGGTGCGGCTCGGGAAGAACTGCCGCCGCCCGGTAGTGTTGGTGTGGGGGCAGTGCCCAATAGGAGGTCGTGTT
Source organism: Claviceps quebecensis (assembly GCA_004016085.1). Classification (NCBI taxonomy): domain Eukaryota; kingdom Fungi; phylum Ascomycota; class Sordariomycetes; order Hypocreales; family Clavicipitaceae; genus Claviceps; species Claviceps quebecensis. The sequence continues at coordinate 16,421 of QEQW01000438.1, forward strand.
TCGGGATTCTTATGCACTGGTCTGGTACAATGTACTCCGTAGGTAGCGTTCAAGATGGTGTGCAGCAGTACCTACCTAATGTAGCATGTACCTCGCCAAATGTACACAGTGGTCGGTGACTCATCTCACACATGTGGGAATCCCACTCTTCTACAAAATATGTACCTAGATCCAATCCTCCATCCTCAACCCTCAATCCTCCATCGTCTCATCCAGCTCCATCGGTTCAGTGCCAAACCATCTGACACCTCCCCGCAAACCCACGGCCGGCCGGCAACAGTCACGGTATCTTGGGCCGCTGCGCCGTCGCACGACAGGAACGGGCGCTGGCCGGCGCAGTGACCGCACGGGTGACGAGGGTCATGAGGTCGGCAGTGGGAGTTGAAAGCGAAGAAATAGAAGTCTTTGGCATTTGCGATTCGATTTACTCGGAGATCTTGGAGAAGATGTGATTTGACACGTTTCTGGCTGGTCGCCGTCCGACCGTCTGTCTTAGGTACCTAGGTGGTGCATTGCTGATGGTGTGTAAGAAAGCGGATATCATGTCAGAAGAAGGCGCAGCATGGCGCAGCTCTGGCCACTACCTTTGTATTAAATACGCCTTACTTACCGTGCAAAACAGGACGGTTCAAGACTGATGAAACCAATTTGTATCTTCGCCTCACGCACATGCCACCTTGCCCATGGTGTCCTGTACGTGATAGCTCTAAGCTACATAAAGCTATCAGTATGTGATCGACGCCCATCGACGCCCATCGGGTACATAGCATCATACCGCTTTTACCGTCGCAGCCAGCGCAGTTCTATCGACATATACGGAGTATATTTGGTCTGCATTCAGTCTATGTTCCCAGCTCAAAGTTGTCGAGATCTAGACATGGCACAGCCTAGAAGTCCCGCGCCCGCCGACTTCCGATACTCGCCCTCACCCTTTATGGCACCCTTTCTGACAAGTCTTCCCAGACCGCGGCACACAAGCACTCAAGCACTGGAACATCGCTCGAGGACTCTTCCCGAAGCAGCTCGTGTTGCAAAGCTGGGCATAAAAGGTGACGCATTTGAAGTAATTGTCCCCTGGACAGCTGTTGCTACGGTCCATGAGATCAGGGAGCCCTTCGATCGTGTCGGGAGTGGGAGCCGCTTGAGAGATGATAGCCAGTGCGGAGAGCACCGACATCTTAAACATTGGTTGGATCGACATTAGTAATGATTAGTTTTGAGTGTATTGGATGTGAATGGGGGAGGGGCCATCCGACGTACAAATTGAACGAGCTGCATGATGCTTCGAACGAATTGATTAATGCCTGTACGCTGTGGTGGTTGCTGTATTTGTTAAATGGGTTGCAGCTTCAAAAGTTCACAAACCCGGCCCTCGGTGAGAGGAGAGAAGAAAATGTTGAGTTGATTCCGGGACCAATTCCATGCCAACGAGGACCTTTAAATACTTGAAGCCAGAATACATAATACCAGTGTGCTTCTGGCGCGACGTGAAAAGAAGATAACAAGAAAGCCGACGACTCTGTCAATGGAGATTGTATCATGGAGGATCAATCCCCAACACTGTGTAAGCAAAGCTCTCTGCTCTCATGAATCTTACCCTCATTAGCCTGGCGAGGTCACGTAGGTCACACAAATCCGGTTCAGCAAAGAGTAAGACGCAACAACGTAAAAGACTCGACCCGAGGCGTGAGATTGAACGAGACAAGCCTCATTAAGGTGTAGATCCAGAGGAGAGTAAAGCCGTCGAATGCTGCGTTCGCTTTGCAGATAGGTATGCCATGCGGCTGCCAGCATGAGAGTCAGTGCCTATCGACATGATGAGTTTCACAAGTTCACAACATGAACCAAGGAAAGAATTGCCCTACACACTTTGGTGAGACACCTTGCTTCATCAGGTTGCACTAGAGTGCGTAGGTACAAGATGAGGACGAATGATGTACCTAGGGCGATGACCCGGAAACCATGGTAAGACGGCCTCACGAGAGTCACGAGTGACGAGTCCGGTCCGGGCCGTCCGGTGACCTCTCTCTTGGAGTCTTGGTTGTCATCAAATCACGTGTATCAATTCCTACGACGCCCAAAGATGTGATGATGCAAGACGACGCCCGGCTTCAGTGTGCAGAGAATACATAATGGCATCGCCACAGCGGGCGTTGGATTAGATTGGATTAGAGTAAGTCTCTGTTGCTCACCCACGTCCCACGAATTGCGTGGTGGTGCCACAAGCGGAGGCGATTCGAGCAGCTCTTGAAGATACGAAATTTCTGCTCTTGAGCTCTGTTTTATGTCAAGGGCGCATCGCGCCGAGTCGTCCACAAGTCGGAATGGCGTGCAAATCTCTTCATGGGTGAGTCGTATCGCAGGAGAGAAAGGTTGCATTTACGGAGTACGTGTGGGGGTGGCTGTCAGTATTCGTGCAGATGGACCAACTTTGGCCAATGGTGCAACGGCCAATGCTTAATAGTAAACGGTATTACATGGTCATCGGCACGTGAAGAGATTTCGGCGTTCGCAGCATCGTACGGAGTTAGGTATGTATGTACTCCGTACATACAAGTCTGTATTGTAGTCTCTAGAATCTAGATACGCCATTTATAAACTTCTCCGCAGGGTAGGCAGGGAGCTCAAGTTCGTCAACCTCCCATTTCGAGCGTGGCAACCTGAATCCCGCGATAGCATTACAGGAATAGCCTGGGTCGCGAGTTCTCGCTTCGTTCCTGAATTCCGTGGATTCCGTGGGAGGTTAGCTCAGTATATATTTCATGTTCTCCCTGGGCCTCTGAAGTGTGAAACTGCGAAACACGGCATCGAGAACATAAAATATGCACAAGACAGCAAGGGGCAATCTCGCTCAATGCGGGCCCTCATTGTGAGCCTGTGAGGAGGATTCATGATGCAGCCCCCCAGGACTGGGCCCAGAGTAATTATGTACAAGGGTAAATGCGCCGGCTGCGCGAGTCTGCCGTTCCGTGAAAGAGATTTGAAGAGTCCTGCTCGGTTTCTGTCCCTGTAGTACCTAATTGTGCCTTGTTAAAACATACGGAGTAGAAAAAGAATAAAACATCCCGCGCGGTATGGACCAGCGTTGTCTATAACCAGGACAGCATTATCGCGCCGCGGGATTGCTTCGTTCCTTTCTTGGAAGTTGGGACATACATACTTGAAACGTTGGAAGCCCACCCCTTTCCCGTCCTCCCGGCCCGGCGATGGCTTTCCGAGATTTTCTTCTTCAATTTACTTGCATGTCCCGCAGTTCTCACTTGCGCTCTCTTAATTGCGCGCTCACTTGCGTTTGAGCCCATTTACAACAAACCAGAGAAACAGAAACAGAGGAAAAAACCAACGCATAATGGCGCTTCATCATCATCACCAGCATCATCATCCCAAGGTGCTACCTGCTCCTGAAGGCGCCATCAACCTGGCAATTGCCAGCCTTATTGTATATGCAGCATTATTTCCGCTGGCATGCTTTATAGCGTGGAAGCACGGCAGAATTGGCTTCCTCTGCTGGCCAATCTTCACGCTATCGTTTGTTTTGCGCTTCATCACCACGGGTTGGAGAATATTACATCGAGACGATGCGAGGCTTTCCATCGCGGCGGCTCGGATTGCCGGCGGGTGGATCGTCAGCTGTCATATACTCAGCATCTTGGGCATCATCTACGAAGCGTAAGGATTCGGATCTTCTTCCCTCTCCCCTCCTCTGTTTCCCAAGCGAGATTTCTTTTCCTTTTCAGGGCTGACGTTGGAGTATGACATCATGCAGTGGTGTTATCTTGCCGCAAATTGCTAGTCCGCGGGTTAGGAGGACGATTCTTGCGTCCTTCTACGCTGTCATGAGCATAGGCATTGTATTAACCGCTTATGGTGGGAGACAGCTGCCAAGGGCGCCTAACCACGTAGTATCTCCGGCAGCGGATCAGCTTGGATATTGCCTGTTTCTGCTTGTTATCGTGGCAATGGCATCTTGGATTACCTGGACGGGTCGACGAATGCTCGTGTACAGAGATCATGAGCAGTTTCACAACGCGAAAAATATGCTGCTTGCTGCGGGGGTATGCGTATCCTTTGCGGGCTACAGGCTCATATACGCGACGGTATATTCATTTACACGACTTCCGAGCCTCAATCCGCATACCGGCGCCACTTCGACCCGGATCGTTCTCGTATTCCTCTTGGAACTGGCTGTGACCGTGGCGTTGTGCGCGGGTGGATGGTGCTCCAGAGGCGTTCAGGATGAGCCCAAGACATGCGAATCGCCAGAGCCCTCGGACGAGGCGAAAGAGACGGATGTTTGAGGATACTACAGCCACAGCCGGGTGCCGAGTGTCGCGACTGCTGCTGGTCAGTGGCAACTCACCATTCAAAACAGCTGTTTTCGCTGTTCAGTATACACATCTGTGTTGCTTTGGACCTGGATAATGCGCTTCAGCACACCACCACATACAATCGTGGTGGGCAATTTTGCCGTGGGTATGCAGTGTTCGTTCGCACCTGATACGGAGGTGCATTCGGGACCAGAGGAAGCTTCGCGCCAACGATTCTCCCGCCATCAGAGGAATCGAGCGGACTGGATCATCTAGGTCAGAGGGATATTAATACCAGCATCTGAGCAAGCAAAGACGCTTATTGTGAACGCAACGCGGGTAATCTCCAGGCGAGCCATTTCTACCTTCCACACGTGGCTCTAATGCAAGCCAGTCGATCGCTCAACCTAACGCGACGACATCTCATTGCCGGACAGTTTGTAGCATCTCTATTCTCCGGGCCGCGGAAAGAATGAATGTTGATGTCAACGCCGTTCCCAGTCGAAAAGCATCTCGCTCTAGAGAGCTATAGATGTGAGACATTCAGCAATGGGTTTGCCTGGGAGAAGCCGCGGGTTGTATGCTGGCGTAGGGTGTCTATGGAGAATTTGAGCGAATTCGAGGAGACGGACCAAGGGCACAGGTTATGGGCGGATTGGGAAAGGAAGCAAGTTTGTCTCTATACATAAGAATTACCAACTTGTCCAGGCTGGCTCTTGTCGTTATTGTTGCCGACTTATCCATTGTCCGGGTTGTCCATTATGCAGATAGAGGTGTCAACCTAGTACGAGCTGTCCGGTCTGCCCCTCGATTGAGGCGGCGATGTATTTTGACAGTTCTGAGTCCCCGGTCTTGTCCCCGACCTCCGTCTTCTCTTGGCCATGTGTTTTGCGCGAGCTGTTCTCCGCTCTACCTGGTCTATAATTTCCAGTAGGGCTGCCTGGTTTAATGACTCAAAGAGCCACCGCCCGCATTATAATACTGTGCCTCCTCTCAGTATACCTACTTCCTGTGACTTTCTGTGCGACAAACTTGGATGGCCAGCTTCTAGTCTGCCATGCCTTGCCTCTGCTGACTTGCCCTTCGTTCGTTGCGCACAAATCACGATCCATGACCTCGTGAAATGGCTCGTCGCGTCGGCTAAGGTCTTGGACACTGCTTGCTAACGCTGGCCGCTAGGGACTGGATTCGGTGGGCATCGGAATACGAAGTTGGCATTGGCCTGCCAAAGGCCACGACACCTGGAGGGACTGCTGAAAAAGCCCGCCCATCAATAGCGAATTGTATTACTCCGTACTGGCGTTTCTTTCTCGTCTTTTCTTCTCCAGTTATTGTCTCAATTCGATCATGTCCTTGGTGATATATTGGCGGCATCTCGTTAGCATTTCGGCAGAGTCTGTGGCGGAAATGGCACGACTGAAGCGGTCGTGTCGTCTAACCGTTCTGAGGATTCAGGAAACAAGGTGAACGGCGCGTCTTGGCGGGTGGAGCGCTCCTGCCTCGGCTCGCGAGTGAGCAGGATCCGCACATTAGCCAATGGCAAATTGCTGACTGTGGACGGCATTCCTCCCGTCAATTCTCCCGTCAATTCTTCCGTGTTTTCCTCCTTGGAAGTCGGGCTCCTTCTAAAGTTACATTATTAATCCCCTAAGAAAATCAGGCGTTGCTTCCATTCCCGCAGGGCCTGATCGTCAAATTGTGCATGGTCGCTCTCCTCGTTCCCCCAAGTCGCACACTCGCTCAAGCCGCTCGATCAGACGAAATATCGACAACCTTAGAGAAGCCAACCGGTCCAGCAGCGTTTCGGGATCGCTATGTACGCAGGGCCTATCTTGGGCGCAGCCCTTGCCCTCTGCGGCACCGTCTTGGCCGTCCCGACTCATGATGGCCTCGTGCCTCGTGATGGCGACAACGACGATGACCTCGGGAACGCGCCTTGGGTTGTCGTCGATGACGAGGGTGTGCCAGCCTCCGTCCTGACGCCTACAATGACGACCGTCAGCGGTACACCGTCTCCTGTAAATGCCGCTGCTCACGACTTAACCGCGTCCGTCTACACCATCACCAACTACGGCCACGTATATGTCACCACCCAGGCGCCTCCCAACCCGACTCCAACCAATGCCAAGACCTACGAGGGTTCTTTTTCGCGATGCTACAATAAGAAGGGCCAATATGCGCCTTTCTGCCGTCCCACGCATAACTCGAGCATCTACGTCGACTACACGTACTATGGTATGTTCTTTTCTCTTGGGGGGGGGGGGGGGGGGGGGGGGGGGGGGGGGGGGGGGGGGGGGGGGGGG
>QEQW01000439.1:0-22878 GCA_004016085.1 Claviceps quebecensis
CTCCCCCCCCCCCCCCTTTTGCCCCTCTCCTCGTCGAAACACTTTTACACTTTTACATTTCTCCTTCTTCACCCGCTACCCCAGCCACCTTTGCGCGTGCGGCATGTACCAAGAAGGCAAAAAAAAAAGGCTTCAACAGGAACAACGCAAAGCAACTGTAAATACAACCCTCCCTCTCCTTTCCGAAAAAAAAAAAAAAGGGGGGGGGAAGACAGACAGACATCAGAACGAAAGAAAAAGCTGGTTACAAGAAAACAAACACGAACAAACTCTCTTATGACTCATCCTCAGTGTCCGTGTTCGTATCACTTGTATCATCCTCTTCTTCATCCGTGCCACTTTCATCATCAGAGTCATCTGATGGCCGGCGTCTCGACTGCGGTGCTTGGCCCGTCTTGAGGGCGTGCATTTGCCCAGCGATGGAATCTACATCGTCTTTATTAGTGGATTATTTCTTCTCATCCTGGCTTGTCTGAAGGGACTAGCAGATAAAATCTGGGCTGAAACCCCCCCCCCCCCAAAAAAAAGGGGAGTCTTGTGCAACACTTACCTTCATCGGGTTCGGAAATGTCGTCTGCTACATCCATTTCGACCGCCTTGGCGGCTTCTTCCACCACAAGAGTAACCTGCATCTTGGTGTCGAAGCCGACGTATGAGTCGCAGATGACGTGCATGACAAAGGTGTAGTGGCCGGCTTGCGGGGGTGCAGCGAACTGCGCCTTGAGGGTCTGCATGTTGAACGTGGGCTTGCCCTGCTCGTCGAACATGGGCGAGTCGAAGCGGTCAAAGACAAAAGGGGGAACTGCCATCTTGCCCTGCTTCGAATCACTCAGAAAGGCATACCATTTTGGGGTGTGATCACGGGCGTAGTGCGGGGCGAACGCCAATGGAGGCAGAATGCTCTGCTCCTCAACAGACATTGGTTTGCCGTCAGCGCCCGTGATGGTCTTGTTCTTGCGACCTGTGAGAGCATCGAGATCGTCCTCGGCGGGGTCCACGTCCTCGAGGTCCTTCTCATTGACGGCGGGAACCTTTTCGGTACCAGGGGGAATGAAGCGGCCCTTGATGACGAGGGTGACCAACGAGGATGGGATGATGACGCGCTCGCCAGTGACCTTGAAGAAGGCCTTGGCAACGCGCAGATACGGCAATTGCTTGGCGACACTGACGCAAGTCTTGTACTCTTCTTCATTAAGCAAGCCCTTTCCAACGGCGAGCTGACGTCTCTTGTCATCCGAAAGATCCATAAACTGTTGAACCGTCATGCGAAGCTTGGAGTCGCCCTCAACGGCAGCAGCAATGCGTGGTGTGAAGTGGGGCAATTGGAGAAGAGGTGATGCCTTGGGTGATAGAGCCTGGATGATGTGCTGGTTGGCGAGGAAAGAGCCAGAAATAGGAGTGATGTTGCCGAAAGAGAGAGCAATGGCGGCAAAGGACTGGTTGAGAGCTCGAGCAATGGGGGCAATATCGTACTTGGCCTTGGTGAGCGCGGCGTCATCGAGCTCGACGCGGCCGAGATAAGCCCACAGAAGACCCAGAACCTTGCGGCGGACAGTGCCGTCCAGATCCTCGAGTCTCTCCTTGTCCTTGATTGTGAAACCAGCAGCAAAGGGTGACGCCTCGCCTTCTGCGGTGATTCGTGACTCTAGCTTGGAAAGCCCGGAATCGGCCAGATCGCCCTTGAGGATACTGTCGTATTCCTTGCCAGCGCTCAGTGCCCAAATGATGCCAGACTCATCCATATCCTCATCGTACTGGCGAAACAGGTTGTTGGCGCTCTCCATGAGGACACCCTCCTTGGATCGCTTCTTGGTTCCGTACCACCACGAGCCCACCAGGTACGGAAGCAAGACGCCGAGGAGTCCCGTGTAAAGCACAACAAGATACTTGCCGTTTCCATCCGACACAATGAACCTGGGAAGAGCTATGCCAATGCTGAAGCTCTGCTTGCCGTCAGGATGGCCGAACTGGATGTAGTTGTTGCGCACATCCTCGTCGGTCAAAGCCTGGTATGCCTTGGTAATTTCCACGTAACGGCTGTTCAAAGTCTCCACGGTCTCATTCTTGGCGGCATCGGGCCTGACCTTGTCCGGATGGAACTTGAGCGACAAACGCTTGTAATGTGACTTGATTTGTTTTTCAGTGTACGACTATACACGCAACGCTGTTAGCTATTTTATTACATTCATGCCCACTGTCAAGCAAGAAGCCTCATTGGCTGACAAGGGAAGTGGAAGGCTAGGAGGCAGTTTTGAGCGCATACCTCTGAGATGCCTAGAATGCTGTAGGGATTCCAGATCTTGTTCACAATGGGCTCTGTGGTCATGATCAGGTATCCCATGAAACCCATGAGAGCCCAGCCGGCAATCGCTACGAGAGCACGCTTGATTTTCCTTTGTTTCCTCTTCTGTTTCGCCCGCAATGATACTACCACATCATCGTGTTGGATCTTGTAGTCGGTCTTGATTCGGGGGGCAAGGTGCGAATCGTCCTTGTTGGATTGCAGCAAGCTGTATGTTACAGGCAGTGTGACGAGGCCCGTCAACGTGAGGATGAAGAACGGGAAGAATTGGGCCTACGGTAAAACCAGTTGCGCCGTTAGCCAAAAAATAAAATAAAGACATGTTCCAGAATTCAACGCGAAGCATCCAGGGCTGAGGTCAGCCAACCATCGGAAAGCAATGCCAACAGAACGCCATTTGTCCTCAATTTACCTCGTCATCGTATGAGTAGTCGGAGCTCATCGTGGCATAAAAGGCCGGGCAGGGCTAAGCCTGCTGCGTCTGACAGGGTGGAATGTCGGCGTATCAAAGTCGACCCGAGACGAGGCAATCTGGCCAAGTCCGTATATTTCGCAGGACAACTATTTCCGCCCGATTGGTAGGCAATGCGCACGCTCGTTCGGACCACGAAACTCAAGCGGTGCCAAGAGAGCGACGTGATTTCTCCTTGCGAATCACAAATAGGAGACAGAAGGAGGGAAAAAAAGAGTGCCCTTAATGCAACGCGACCATGGCATGGATAGCAGCCAGCATGGGAGATGATGTTGATGGTGTCCTTTGGAAGGGTCGGCGGTGGGATTATCCGTGCCAAGCCTGCATCTGCGCCCCCCGCGGCGTCCCGGGGTACAATCTACATACACGTCTTACTTAAGTTAGCGGGTGCTTCGCGCGTTGCCGCCACCGTGTTCAGTTCATCAGTGGGGTACATGACCTAACATGGCCCCATGGAGTTCTGAACAGGACCGTCATGATGCTTCATCAATGTGGACTCCCACGCGTTGTCCACCGCTGATCACAGCGTGATGATGAGATTTAGAAACGATGCATTGGAATCAGTTTACATACCGTGAGAAAGAAGCCAGCCTGCACCCGGCGAGCTTTTCCATGTATGTCCCGGCGAAGACGATGCTTTTTCACTCCGTTCACTCAACATGAGAAAGAACTCGACCCTTCTATCCATCTACCGTCTCTCATCTCCAAGCCACTGTCCACCGTCCACCGTCCAACCCCGTGATCAAAGTGTTAAAGCATGAATCGACGAATTGTGCCATCTTTACTACACATGTATTTCCTTGTCTAAGACTGAAAAATAAAAAAAAAAACAGATACAGGCCAGCGCGCTTCCCAAAACCAGGGCACAGAAACAAACCCAAACAAATCTATGATTTCACGCTCACTGCGTGCGCTGTAAAACCCCCCAAAGCAGGAAAAGGTAAACCATGTAAAAGCAGACACATCCCACGGCGGTTTGCAAAATCAAAATACCAAAGCCCAAACCTCCTACAAAGGCAACGACTTTGCCCTCCCATATCCATCCACCAACGGCGTAACCAAACTCCCCTCTTCCCCATCCGTATCCTCCTCCGTCGTCCCACTCCCCATCTCCCCGACCAACAAACTCCTCAAATCCTCCTCGCTCATAATCGTCTGCAAACTCCCTCTCCTCACCCACGGCCTCGTCTCCCTCCTGCCCCTCTCCACCAGCCTTTCAATCTTCAACCGATTCGCCAGAAACTTCAGCATCGGAAACGCGCTCTGCTGGCCCTGGTGTATCATGCGCGCCAGACGCAAAGGGTCCGGATCAGAGAGTATATACCAGAAATCAGAGGGAATAGATTTCGGCCATATGGTGATTGTGCCGCTGAATTCCTGCAGCCAGAGTTGGCTCCAGTCTTGGCCGAGCGGGCGGGGGAGTAATTCGGCGTGGCGTACGAATTTGAGCCACTTGTTCATGTCGAGTTTGATGAGGTGCTCAAAGGCAGATAGGAGGTAGCCGCCGCGCCAGCCGCGGCCTTTGCGGTGGGTGACGGGATGGCCGACGGAGCCGCGGGAGGAGAAGAAGAAGAGGTTCACGTGCGGGTTAACCTGGCTGACGATGGTGAAGTTGACGTTGAAATGTGTGTTGAGGGCTTTGATGGGGATGTCGGTTCTGAGGCTGCCGTCTTTCCATTTGTGGCCGAAGGAGTAGGGGATAAGAGTCCCGTCTCGGGTCTTCATCATGAGGACTACGGGGTTGAGGATGCCGGGTACGGCGGCGGAAGCCAGGACGGCGGACCAGATGACGCAGTCGGGACTGGTGAGGTAGTTGCACAGAATCGTGGGGGAGTGCGGATCGGCGGGCACGCAGGTTACGTTGAGGATTCGTCCTGTCCGCTCGTAGGCTTCGCGGAATGTTAAAGAGCCTCTGGTCCACCAGCTGCAGCGTTTGGCCCAGTCGACTGAGTCGAATCGCGCGCCAGTCTTCCACCATCGTGGAATCCAGACGGTGGCCGGTTCACGACATGCGTTGATTCGGTGAGAGAGCGCCGGAATGAGAAGCTTTTTCAGTTCGTCGTTGGTTCTCGTTGCGACGAGAGCAGCTATCAGAGCACCTCCGCTGGTGCCTGTGATGACGTCCGGTAGCAGATCAGCATCCAGCAATCCTCTCACGAGTCCCAGGTGATAATATGCAAAACTAGCTCCTCCCGATAGACACAATGCCGTTCTACCATAGTTGGCATGAACGTGCTTGAAAAGCAGACGTTTCTCTTCGGCTTCTAGTCGCTTTGACTTTATAAGCATCTCGATGCTTCGTTCCACTAGAGTTCCCGGCACCCACGTTAGCATGCTGCCCGTCGTCTAACGCAAGAGACGTCGTTCATCATCGCTGTATTCACAGGATAAAACTGACCTTCATCAACAAAGTTCTGAACTAGATTCTTTGTCCCATAGTACGTCTGACTGTAGAGTCTCGCGTTTTCCACCCCCACAAAGTTGTTCTTTACGCAAGCCTCCACCAAAGACTTGAGATTCTCAATAGCAGTCCTATGCTCACCATTAGACTTCGCCGTCTTGCCTTCCTGGACCTCTGCTTCCACTCTCAACTTCTTCAACTGATCCCACACTCGCTTGACCGTTTTGGAATCGTAATACGCAAATTCATTCTCTTCTTTCCACGTCTGTCGCCCCAAAAACGCATCCAGCTCCCTTGCAGCGGCAACCCATTCTCTGTACGTCGACGCACTGCGCATATTTCTCCGGAGCATCTCCCTCCGGCCACGCCACGTGAAGAAGTGCTCGTAGACCCAGATGTACCACCTCGTCATGAGATAGACGAGTGCCAAGCCACCCAGCCATGCAATTACAAAAAGCAACAAAGGCCATTTCAGTACCTGGTAGAAATTCCCTTCCCGAGTCTCGTCCTTGGTGCGTGTACCCAAAAGACCCTCCACAGCGCGAGTTGCACCCTTGTGACGTCTCGCATTCTTGGAGGCCTTTTGACGTTTCTTGTAGGACTTTGAGCTCACGGGTGCCCAGTCGTTCGCCGCTGTGAAAAAAGTCCCCTGGGCAGGATGGCCGGGTTGGGGAGGTAATCCACCTCCTGCAGCCGAGGCTGCGGCGGCGAAGGCTTCCGTACTTGCTTGGTCGTCATCCCCACCAGGGAGGCCAGTCTGCGAATTTCGCTTGGTGAAGTCGAACGAGTAGGATGCGCTCACGGGAGATCGTAAGCCACCCGTCTCGTCTGGTGGACTCTGCAACGGATCGGGTGCTTGAAGAGCCGTCTCGAACGCGGCGAGCTCCTCTGGTTTTATGAAGTCATGGTCAGCGTCAGGGAGAGAGGATGTGTCGAAGCATTCTGGGAGAAAGCCATAAATTGCGTCGTCAGGCATTGTACGCAACCGGGGCTGGCCATTGGCTCACGAAACGCAGCAGATGGTATGACTCGTCTTCATGCAGTGTTCTGACCAACAATGCGTGTATCGGTGGATGCTGGACACTTGACGAGTACGTCAGATAGAGAGAGGGATTGTCTGTGTTGGACAACCTCGTGCGGTCCCACGATCGTTGTGTTACAGTGGACGTGGAAGATTCTTGAAGTAGAAGGTTGAGAATGACGTCGGCGATACGGTTCTTGGGCGTCACCGAGGCAAGACAGCTCAACAAGTGAGTTGGGACTCGGGACTCGGGAGAGGTTACCTAGGTTCGTTTTTATGGGGCGGGGTCTGTACTTACATTCGGAATTTCGGACTGCCACTTATTACCAGTTGCCACCTTCGGCTCCATTATAGGAACGGAGAGCAATGTCAAATCGTTGAATGAGCTTGTTTCGCTTGACATTGGCCTAACGAACCATGCCCTCGTGAGATTATGGACACATGTGAGTCGTGACATGGCTAAAACGTTGGTTGCCGGCAGCCTTCGTCGTTAGTACATAGTTACAAGTCGAGATCGCGCGGGAATGCCACCAGCAAAATGGCATGAAGGGCATTACAATTTGGTTTTCTTAATTGTCTTAATGCTAAAACATCATCAGAATTACACAACCCTTTATTGGCCGTCTCAAACATCATGCATCTCAAGATGAATGCACCATCCCCGAGAGCCACTTTGCTTCGTAAACATCAGAGTCTCCCACGCGATGACTAACGCTCCTCGCTTTGTCTGCGCTCAACCCCGTCGAGTCCTACACGCTTCAAGTAAAAAAAATCACCGCAAAGTATTCTCCTCGTCCTACAAATTGACGCCCCCTTTTCCATTTCTCTCTTGCTTCTCTACACATACTGAGAAAGCCATCTTATTCCCTCGCCGTAGCCCTGGCGCATCACGACAGAGCACATGAAGAGCTCAATGGGCCGGATACCCTCTAGTGGCACCTTGCCCTTGCCAGTCGTTTGGTACATGCCAAGCTCATGTCGCAGCTGGTCTTCGGACACAGCATCGGGGTGGTCAATCTTGTTACCCAAGATGACAAAGGGGACCTTGGCCAACTCTTCCAAAGCCAGCAGGGCGTCGAGCTCGGCTTTTGCCTCGGACAAGCGTTCGTGGTCCTTGGCGTCGACGAGGAAAACAACACCGTTGACCTCGGGGAAGTAATCTCTCCAAATACGACGAGCTGTAGCAGATATAATTTCAGTATACACGACGCAGGACGGTTCGAACGGACGGGTTTAATTCGTCTAAGTGCGGTACCTACCCTGCTGGTGACCTCCCAGATCGAACGTTGTGAATCGAACGTTGCCGATCGCAAGCTCCTCGGATGCTATTTCACACCGAGTCAGTAACGATCGTGACCATGTTTGATATTCTGCGCACGAAGAGCTCGTCGACGGAGTACGTCGAGGGGCGGAAACTCACTGGGATGAAGGGTAGGTTGCAAAATCGCGACTCGGTCGTTCTACATGAGTGTCTAGTTAGCCATCATGATTCAGCGCCAGGAAGAAGCCTTTCTATGGCCACGGTCGCGTATATGCATCTCAGACTATCGACTTTGCCCGCATCATTTGCCCGTATCATAAAATGACACGACACTCAGATGACGCCATCGTATTTCAGGGGTTTCGTTCGTCGAGTATACCTTCAACATGTGCAGCAACGTCGTCTTTCCTGCGTTGTCAAGACCCAAGAATAACAATTTGGCGTGCTTGTTCAGCAACCCCAGGTTGGAGAGAACATCGTAAACTAAACGGGGCGGAAACACCATGCGATCAAGCACGTGTCAGTCAAAATGGACTGTTTCTGGCATCGGCCAAAGGAGCAGAGCTAACTCGGAGACAGCTTCAGGGACACGTACACCAGTTGACAATCCACATGTTGACCAAGTTCGAGCGATATTTGTCGTAGTCGTGGCGTTGAGCAGAGAGGTACAGGTTCGATGTGGTGGCGGGGATGTTGGAGCCGTCTCTCTATGGTGGAACGTGGCGAATTGACAGATTGCTACGATACACGCTTTGCTTTTCTTCCCTGGCGGTCTGGTGACTCTGGTCTGTCGGAAAGTTCAGGTACCTAGGTACATATTTACCTGTTCCGGGGCCATCCGGCTTATATGCCTGGAAATTTAGGCATCCATCAACCACCGGAGCGCCGGCCTTGCTCCCGAGTCCCGACACTTGTGACTTGATCACATACATATGTACGGAGTACCTACCTATTGTTTACACTCAGCACTACCTACATAACTAGGTAGGTACATACATGCCTACTAAATACTGGTACAGAAAGCCTGTTGCCCTCGCGCACTCCATGAACCCGACATAAGGCGGCGCGTTCGTGGCCGGAGTGGCCATGTCGGAGATAGTTACAGTCACATGGGGGCCGGACAATTACGAAGCAGATCAAACTTTGTTCTGATTGTTGCTACCAATCCCAGATCCCGACGCCTTCCAATCTCAAGAGCGCCCATCCATATATGAATCCATACATGACTCCGTAAGCTCTGTAAACGAAGGGTATCCTGATGAATGCAGGGAGGCCTCTCCGCCTTGCACGTTTGCCTCACCCAATAAAGTAACGCAGAAAAGATAGTCAATTGACAAGAAGAGAAGAAGGTAAGTAAACGTATTCGCGCGTTTCAAACACTTAGAAGCAATCGCTTCGCCTGAACCCCACTTCAAAATTGAGAGCTCCGTCTACGTAATTGTAGAGAATATAGAAATCGTCGACTCATGAGATCTGAGCTGTTTTGAAAGGAAAGAACAAGATGTTGTTGAAATAGATAATATGAGTGCAGCGTCCTATTTGCGGGGAGCTCCGAGTGAAGACGGGTCAATGAGGCCGTCAAATATGGACTGTCTAGACAGAGAGCACATAATTGCCAGGGTCCTTCTTGCCAGCCATGAGCAGCCCAAGCTCCTTCATGCGTTCAGCTCCAAGTCCGGGCTGGTGTTTTCGCTCAGGAATTTGTCCTCGTCGTGCGCGATTACAATACTTTTGAAAGAATTTTTCCTTGCGACGCTCTCGCTTCCGTTCAAGCCCTTTGACGATATCGATGGCGCCACGAAGGTGACCGTCAGACTGAGTCTGTTGCTTTGTGGACTTGCTGCTCTTCATGGCAGTGAACAAAGCAGGATGCCGAGGAAGAGATTTGGTCAACGTCGTGTTAGGCCGCCCGGCTAATTGGAACTGAACATGTGGGCCTTGTCGAGGTGTTTGCGACGGAGTAGTGAGCGCTTTTGGTGCTGGTGAACGCATTCGTCTAGGTGATGGACGCCCAAACAACGGCTTGGGAGAATGGCCGCCAGACTTGGGCGGGGGAGAAAAATGACGTCTCGCCATTGGTGGTGGAGACCTCAGTTTTCGAGGCGACACTTGCTCACCCCGTTTGCGTCTTCGGCAACGGTCTTGCTGACCGTGATGGAGATCGTCCATATTACCTTGAACCCAGAATGCATCATCGCTATTATGATGAACAGGATTAAAGATTTCCTCTTCATCGTCATCATCAGGATCCGAAGCCGGAAAACTGGGATCTATGTCCTGAGGAATGATTCGGAGCTTCTCGCTTCGACGAGCAGCTAGGCAAGAAAGATACGCCTCTTCAAGGGGTCGATCTTCATCCAGTGTACCACAGACGAAATCGGTACTATCGGGCAAATCTGAGGCTACCGAATCAATCTTGATGCGTCTAGTTCTGACGCGTCGCATGCTAGATCGACTAGCGCGACTCGCCGTGGAGGAGTCTGACTGAGGCTCATGGAGAGAGGTTCGTCGGATGGGATTGGCAGCGACAATAGTTTGGCGAGCAGTGGCATGACTGGGAGTCCATAAAATCATGTTTTCGTCGTCATCCTCGTCATCATCAGATTCGGCAAAGCCCGTCTCGGAATCCGTATGGTAGCCATCCGAATCGTCATCAAAATCATCATCTTCTTCTTCCTCGGCGGCCTCGTCGTCATCTTCATCATCCTCCTCATCCTCATCCTCGATGTCATCGTCGGCGTCGGCAGTCTCCTCCGTGTCTTCCATCTCAGCCTCCGCCTCTGCTTCAGCTGCGAGACGACGGAAATGATTCTCTTTGAACAAAGTATCATTAATTGTGATTTTGGTTGAGACGGCTGATGGGCTTTGCCTGATCCAGTCTTCTTCTCTGGTAGTACCAGGGGCAAATTCATGGAATTGGGAGCCATCTTTGACCAGATCCTTCGAAGTGGCGCGTAAGAACTTAGGGCGACACGACGTCACCTTCGCAGGGGAACGACGGGCTAAGGACAGTCTTGGCGAGGCGTCGAGTACAGCAGAGAACGCAGAGACCTTCTTGGGAGTGGAAGGGGATGCCGAGTTCGTCGGCAACCGAGGAGCCACATTGGACTCAGCAACTCGCCTGGACGGGATGCTCTGGGTCGAAACAGGCCGAGGCGCTGCACAAGCAAATTTGATAGAAGGGCGTTTCGGTACGTGGTCCGCAGAAGGTGCCCTAACAATAGGCTGAGGTGGAGGAGGAGGTTTGGCCGCGCACACGAACTGAATGCAGCGCTTCTTGGGAAGTTGTGCACTGTTGTCCATGCCGGCAGAAGTCTGCATGCGCTCGGCGATTTCTGCATGTAGTCGGAGTCCAGCCATCTCCGGGATAGGAGGACTGGGCGTATTCGTGCGACAGGGGCTAGTCATGCCCGTGTCACTGGTAAGATCAGCAGTTGACGCAATGCTCACATTACTGGTAATGGAGCGTCGACGCTGGCTATTGACAAGAATAGACTTGGGATGTCGTGAATGGTGCTCTTCCAGTTCACCCATGATGGCCTTGGTGAGCATGGACGGCTGATCCTGTCGACGTCGAATAACGGTTCTCTCGAATTTATGTTTGGACTCGGGAGGTTCATCAACTTCTTCGGCCTCCTCTGAAGCGAGGGCGACCAAGGTCGGCACCTGCGATGTAGGAGAAGTAGTAGTCATATTTGTGACGCGATATTTGCACTAATTTGAGAGCAGAGCGTACTAATGATATCAAGCTCCGAAGTATAATATAAGACTTTGAGAGCAGTTGGAAGTCGGGTGCAGCAGGATCGATCCACCTGGATTTAGATGTGGAAAACGAGATCTGGCAGCTGAGACGTTTGAAACAAGGATCAGAGATTGACGTTTGTGAAATGATGGCCTTGACGCGCTAAGTTGACGGCGAAGCGCGAGGCAAGTTGAAATCTGCAAGCCAGTGCAGACGTCTGATCTGTTTCAAGACAAGACTTGACGAAGACTTCCGATAGCCCTTCGGACCGTGGGGCTATAACTGAGAATCCGACATATTCCACAAGTTTGAATGTTCAAAGTTATGAAGAGGGGTAGCAAAGGCGCAAAGGTCGTCGGGGACGCTTCCTTATAAGAAAAACCGAAAGCGGCGCTGAGCGATGACTATGCAGTCCTTTGAGCATCCGGTGGTAAGAGTGCCGGATATAAAAAGGTATTTCGGTAGGAAGAGCTTGGCGGACTTCAAGATGACGTTAGGCCAGCCGTGGCGTGGCGGACTGTACGAGTGAGATTGACAAGTGACGATGCACAAGGTGTGGTGTGCGGCTGTCAGGGTTGGACTGGCGGCCGGTGTAACGCAGCTTTGAAGGGACCTGGAAAATCGGGTGAAGGGTGGCACAGGTGAGACGGCAGATTAATTCAAGCACTGCGACGTTGCCGATCCTCGCAAGTTTATATGTAGAAGCAGGGTGTTGAGGCGACTTGCGACGGCGAGTGCAAACGCAAACGATGTCCTTCGGTAGTCGTACAGAGTTGGATGAAGCGTCGGGAATGTCGGGCACTTTTAATGGGAGGGAAAAGTAGGGCAAGGCGATCGACTTTATTAGGGCGGCAGCATGGGAATTTTGTATGTACATGGGATCATTGGGGGTGAGTGGGCTAAGGGGAAAAACAGAGGCGCCGCAGTCGCCAACTTGCACTAGTAGACGAGACAGTGGACATTGGGTAGGTAGCCCTCCGACGCACCTGCCACCTGTACATACGCACCTGCAGAGGGTAGGTACACCGTACATGCATACTGTACAGTGCAGGCACATGTAACCACTGACCAGGCTGTGCCAACGGAGTACCTATAGGTACTCCGTAGACTCTAGAGGACACAAAGTGCCAGCCAAAGAGCGGCAAGACGGCGGCGGCAAGCAAGACGCGGAGGGCGTTGGGATGGCTGGCTCCTGACTGGGCTAGGCGTACGGAGTATGCTTTATTAGTGCCGAGCGTGGAGAAGGCGACTCGGATGCAAATTTTAACCCGCGTGTGTGGCTACCGTAGGCTGAACCCGCTCAGCAAAAATGGAGCGGCCGAGACTGGCACTGTGTCCGGATGGGATGGCCTGGGCCCTGGGGGCTCCTGGGAGCCAGGGAGCAGGCGGGTACATACATATGTAGGTATGTCACATGTATGTAGGTACAAAGGGACACCCGGTCCGAGAAATAGTCCGGCGCGCACGCACCTTGCCCATCTGCATATGCGGCCCTCCTTTTCATGTTGCCGAACCAAGCAGCCGGTTGTACCGACTTGCGCTGCTTGACCGCCGTACCGATTCATGTACATACATATGTACACGTTTTCATGCTGTCTGCCAGTCAGCCAAGGCCAGCCGCCAAGGCCGTCTAATGAGGCTGTGAGAGACAACTGGATGGTTCGAACTACATACCGTGACGGGCAGACCGAGAGTTCGAAAGAAATGCGAGAAATGCCGCCTTACAGCTCCTTCCCTGGGACTGGAAGTCGTCGTCGCGGGAGATCCGATGACGAACTTGACGTCATTGCTGGGCATCCATTCACAACAGACGCGCATGCGGTATGTAGCTTACTTTGGTGCTGATCCCGCTGACTTCGTTGAATATGTACATACATTAGGTACACATTGAGAATTTGAGATACGTGCATGCCATATGAAACTCCATACATACGCGCGGCTGGGTATCTACATACTACCTGTGCGGCGTGCCACTGTCCCCAATTCGCGGTGTCAATACTCCGTATGGAGTACATAGGTAATTCGGGAGACGGTGAGAGCACTGTGAATGATGAGGGTCTGCACAGTGTAATTAGCCTGCCTCATCTTGATGAGCCGCTGAGCGAAGACGGCACAGTGCGTGCTGTGGTCTGTGGGGCGATCGCCAAGGACAACAAGTCAACAACATGCAACGCACACAGTATGAATGGCCAGCACAAAGTCTCTGTTGATACAGTATAGGTAGCATGTATGTACCCTACAGAGTAACATAGGTATGTTCAATGTTTGTTTTCTCATGAAATGAGCTGTATGGCATGAGTGGAGGAGGTGATGATGAGTGTTTCATTCCGCCAAGGTTGTTCCCATCTTGGTGCCACTGAACGTCAGCTTATTATTTTCAAAACACCGGACGACCTGCGGTCCTCGTGGCCCTCGGTTATGGGCTCCATCACCGAAAGCAGCGGTCAGGGCCGCATTACGACACCTACGCGGCTGCCGCCAGCCTCGCGGATGTCCCTTTTCGTCTCTCTAGCTCCCTCTTGTACGTATGCAGGTTGCATAAAAAGAGTGATGAAGGATGTCATGCGCACGTGGTTGAGTCCCTCCGACTCCCTACTCCTAGTCAGCAAATATGTACATACGTACTCCGTACATACGGAGTACATATGTATATACATGGTTGTTCAATGTTTCCTCGGGGCGGTAATTACTAATTTGTCCATGGGTCGCAGGATCGTCACATCATACATGTGCCCCGAACTGGAGCTACTATGTATGTATTCAATTCTCGGTTGCCCATTTTCGGTACTGTCCAAAAGCTGCCCAGCGACTCTTGAGTCTTGACTCTTGAGCAATATTGTAATGGGACTTACGCCACACTCTAGGTATTCCTACGAGTACTGTAGTTAGAAGTTAGACGACAAAAATACCGATGCCCTCCAAAAAATCAAGAAGTAAATCGGCGACCAACTCGAAGCCCACGTTATTAAGTTTCTGCTTCTTGTTTGTTTTGTTTGGACAGCATGTTTGTGTTTTTGGGTACCTAGGTATGTACATAGAAGGCAAGTGGCTGTCCAAGCGCAACAGTACCTCTGCATGTTGCTGCTGCCGCATGCTCTGGATGCGCGCAAATGTGTGTTCCCGTTGTTAAAACAGACGAGCGGCATCTCTGCAGACTGCGAGTGATGCAGTGATGCGAAGCATGCCTACGGAGTACTGCATACCCGCAATCATTAATACTCCGTAGGTAGGTAAGCCTGATGATGTAATGTCAAGTTGTCAACCCTAGTGTTATTTGTCACTAATAAAGTCATTAAATTGCTCAAGCGTCGAGGGTCAGTAAGTACTCAATTTACGTATGTACCTGTCGGTCCAACTCTTATTAATTACACAGAGTACCGTTTCCTCTTCTATTCACGACCTTAGGTTGGTAGGTATGCAGCTAGGTACATACAATGCTCTTGAGTCTTGGCTTGGCACTATGTATGTACATACCCAACTACAGTACTTACATAGGTATGTTAACTCAGAACCCCTTGCCAGTCCATGACTGTCTTTCTAGGATTTCCCACAGCCCAGGAGGCGGTCCGACCTGTGCTACTTTGGCATGGCCATTGACTTCTTGGAGTTTCTTTCCAAAATCTAAGCTCGTCAGCCTGTGCATGCATATTTTCAATTTCGACAAGTCAGACCCTTCACTGCCGTTCCCTTTGTTCCCTTTATTATGCATGCAAGCTGCGGTGTGGCAACCAAGTTCTACGAGCTGCACGGCACCTCTCCATCGGCCGCCGGCATCTACGTTGTCAAAAGGGCCTCGTACTGCGACCCTTTCCTTTGGTCCCTGACTCCCTGCCGCCTCCCTTCCTGACCCATGGCCAAAAACGGCCTCGGACGATGGAAAGGCCTGGCGTCTTTTCTTTTCTCAATTGCCTTTCTGGGAAAGCCCCAACACAGGTTGCGCCCCTGATCCTGATTGAACTGTTGTCGAGCCAGGAATAGCTTCTTTTGCGCGTTGGTTCTCGAGTGGTTCAATTCTATGGCGTTGCATTGAGAAACATTGCCATCCATGGTCAAAGGCATCGTTTCATGGCTGACTTGGTTTCGAGTCGTCGCGTTTGATATCCGCCATTGCTACCCCGTAAACATGACTTGCCTTAGGTACCGGTACCTACATACTCCGTAGTTTGTTTGGACAACCCGCCTAAATGCTTGAGTCGCGCACCATGCGGTGGTGTCCATTCAGTGGCATTCACATGCGCGGTTTGACGATTCGGCCGGCCTGCAGGCTGCAAATCTTCCGGACGAGGCGCACATGAATTGGAAATGCTGTACTACCCCGCATCCTGAGATGCCTTCCGCGTTATGGGCGCGTAAAGGGGCAGATGATCCCATTAGCACATGCGTCCGCGCCACCCGCACAGATGCTGAAGGGTCATGTTTTCGCTGTGCCAACTGACTGGTTGGCGTTTCAAACTCCTAGTGTCGCCACAAGCGGCGTTCCCCTCATTATTTGGTGATTGCCTTTGGTATCCCACGTGCACATGCTGCGGCGCTCATACTGGCGGTGAGTCGGATTCGAGATCGTTCACTCGTTCGCATTTACCTCACGATATCTACAGCTTAATTAGTCGCGATTGAGAAGCCCGATGGCCGCTCGTCGTGGCTAGCAAATGACCTGATGCCCTTCCTTTTTCTGCTGCACTACGGCTGCAGCTCTCTTGGCAAGTATACCACCAGGTTGGCTATGTACATATCTTGCCCGTGGGAATAACAGATCGGGATTCGGGATGCCGAGAAAGGGCTAGTCGAGAAACATTTTGAACACTTTTAAGTTTTGCTGGCATGGTCAAGCCTGATTTGTGTTGTCGTCCCAAGGCATGGATGACTTGGAGCATGGATGGCATAAATGGGCTGCAGCTTGGATGCCACACGGCTGTCCCTTACCATCCTGGGGAGTCGGGACACATGCCGAATGCCGCGCCAAATGTCTCACGCGAACTCACTGTGTACGCATTTCAGACACATTTGATTTGATGTCCTCGTTGCGTATCTTTGAATCACTGCGACATGTATGTACGTACGTGTCTGCTAAATAAATCAGCGAGTGCCGGGCGGATTTCTACCTACCTCACTTGAGTGTTTCGAATAATTGACGTTTGGGTTTCGCCTGGAAATGGGGCTGGAATGCCACGTTTGACAAGTGGCAGGCTGGTACGAAGCACGGGCGTGTATTTTCCCCCTCTTTTCCTACACAACACTTGCTTCTCTACGGAATAGGTATTGTCGCGTCTTGACTCTCACATCATATCCCGACTACATGTATATTAGGTATGTGTGCATGTACTCTGCGTCGCGTCCGGTCAGACACTGACGGAGTAATTTTCGCCCGGGAGTCGCCGGGACACACATCGTACCATCTTGCTGACGGCTCGCGCCAACGGCTCGCTATTCTGGCAAGGTCGGCTCCGGATAGGTAACTTGGTGAAGGGTCCATTTCGTGATGCAACTTCCTCTCCCAACTCCAAGACTGTGCAGTGTGTTGTAAGATTGGTACTGTGTACATGAACGGAAAGGTTGTACGCAGGCGGAAAGTTCCGCCGCCAGTGACATTGTCTAGGATGGTGGTGTTGGAGCACAAATCCTCCATTGTCTTACTATACTCAGTACATACTCCGTCGGAGTCCGTACAGAGTTGTATACTCTTCCGCGGGGCTCAGACAAAGCAATCGGTCCCCGTCCGAAAAAGGGAGGTTTGACCCCTTTTCCGTCTAAGCGGAAAGAGCTCTTTTCTTCCTTTCCGGTCTCTCAAACACTCTCATTTCAGCGAGACGTTTTCCTGGAAACATCAACAAACAAATACTCCCTGCATGAAAATAATACGATAAGAACGCAGAGGCATAAAGAACCTTGTGAACCTTAAGTTCAGGGGAAGAAAGGTCGCATCCGTGGGTGATCATACCGTACCTTGCTCAGCGGGCCTTCTAGCCATCTACAAAAACCTCGGGGCGAAAAAATGAGCTTACAGTCCATGTTGCACCGCGCTGCACAAAAAAAAACTGGTGTAAAGGCAAGTTCGGTGAAGGTTCAGTTGCGTAGCGATCGTTGCTCGAATGGGTTGCGTTGACTGTGTCGTTGCTTCTGACAGTGTGTTACACGATGGATTTTGCGTTTCATGGCTCCGATACGTCGATCCCTACTCCGTACTCGTACGTAGCCGATAAGCTCGATGCGTTCCTCAACTCGCGAGGTAGTCAAGTCGATGTTTCGTCCGATGCAAAGCATACGACGACTGGGGGTGGCACCCTGTGCGAGCAAAGCTGTCTGCTATACTGACTGATCTCGTGTCAAGTTCGATAGAAGTATAGGAGAGGAGAATCTAATACATGTTGTAATTATATGGTTTGATGACACTCGTCAAGAGTTTGGGAAGCACGAAATGATAAGAATACGAGTTTGACGGAGGTCATTCGCAGTTGACCCGTTCAGATGCCCGTGACCAATATCGTTATGCGCTCTGTGAACTGACACAAGCATCTCGTTTGACGAGGATAGAAAGCGAGGCGTCTTCAAAATGTTCTACTCGACACATCGCAAGAGGATTCTGAATGACAGCTGTCAGTCAACACGAACACGGGGCGTTGAGAATTGAGATGCAATGATGTCTTTCAAAATTTGAACTTACCGTCCAGGGTAAGCACTGACTGACGTACATAGTTTGTGTGAAATTCTTCGCCTGCGTATCACGTGATATCAGGCAAGTCGGATTTTCCCCGTAGCCGATCATTTGCCCGGTACCTGGCAAGAATCGTTGGACGGCCTCATTTCCAGCTTACGTTTGCGCAACAACACATTCAGATTCTGTCAGCCCATCATGAACACCCTCCGCATCGCCCGTGCGGCCATTCGAGCTCGCCCATCCACAGCCCTGCGTGCAGCTGCTCAGCGGAGGACTTATGCCGAGGCCGTTCCTGACAAGGTAGGATTTCAATCCGTGAGAACCCCCCTCCGGAACGGTGAGACGTAACTAATCACCTGTCGATTCAGATCAAGCTGTCCATGTCCCTGCCTCATCAGGTATGAGCCTTCCGAACGAGAACGGGCAATTGGAGACGAATCCATCCTTTACCGAACGCAATCGATCTACCCGCGTGACTTGCGCGAGTCGAGAAGAACGGAAGCTAATTGGCGCGTCTGTATAGTCTATCTACAAGTCACAGGATGTGGTTCAGGTGAACATCCCAGCTGAGTCTGGCGAGATGGGTGTCTTGGCAAACCACGTCCCATCTATCGAGCAGCTCAAGCCTGGCGTTGTCGAGGTTGTTGAGGAGAGCGGCACTTCCAAGCAGTGGTTCCGTATGTCATTCTCTGCACCCCAAGGGCAATTTGACAGCCGATCGATCTTCGCCCCCTTCTCCTCCTTCCCCCCCCTACGCAGTACTCACAGGAGAACTTTAGAGTCATGGAAGAGACCAGTGGCTGACCGATCATGACAGTTGCCGGTGGATTCGCTACTGTTCAGCCCAACTCGAGCATGAGCATCAACTCCCCCGAAGGATACCCCATTGAGGACTTCAGCGCCGACGCTATCCGAGCTGGCATTGCGGAGGCTCAGAAGATTGCTAGCGGCAGCGGGAGTGCGCAGGATATCGCCGAGGCTAAGATTGAGTTGGAGGTACGTTTTCCGCAGGCTATCAAAATATGTGATGAGCGCTTGCTAACCACAGCTGTGATAGGTTCTCGAGTCTCTCTCTGCCCACGTGAAATAGAGTGGTAAAAATGATGTACATAATAATAGAGACACCAATAACACTATGACCGCCAACTTAAGACAGTTGACATCAGCGGCCGTGCGGTCATCCAAAAACCATACTCCCGTTTGTGTGAATTGACATTGTGTGTCGCGGTCACTCTCCCCTTTCATGCGTGCGTCGCGCTTACCTACGCCGCGGAAACCGACGCGTCTTGCTCCTGCCCTCGAATGCCGTGTCAAGCCCTCAGTCAGCAAAAGCAAGACGAGGTCTGCATCCAGTTTTTCTACCTAGAGAAATCATGAGCTACCCAAGCTTAGACGAAACTTGTATCTCTTCTTTCTCTCGTCCACTTATTCTATACTTATGGTGCGTCACTCACGGCGAGGACACATCTTTAACTAAAACCCGACATTATTGGTGCCAGACAGACATTATCACAGACAGCATACTTTCAATTGCGAGCACCTGTGCCCTTTGGGTGTTACCAGCGCTCACGAGTATCATCTCCTGTCCATCGCAACTGGTTAGTAGTCGCGGCAGAAACATCCGGCCATCATCATGGACCACAGCAAAGACGATAGTAAGGTCGGATGGGGCCGCCGAGTTGATGCACGGTTTGCCACTCCAGCTTCTCGAAATATTTTAGATCTCAGCACAACCCCGTTGTCACTAGACAAGACGTTTATAGGCCGAGCCTTGGAGAGGAGTAGTCGTCTCGAGTCGATGCACGGCCCGTCAAGAGACCGTAGCTTGGCTTCCGAACAGGCTGTGCTATTAGGAGCCTTGTTAGAATACTCGTCTCGCAACACCCATTTTCACTTTTGCTAACGTTTATTACAGAGCACCCTCAATGCCCGCTGGAGACCGAGTCTCGGAGGATGAAGCAGCAACACAGTTCTTCGAAGAGACTGAGGACGATTCCACGCTGTTTCCTCTGGGATTGACACTGAAAACCGACAAACGGTCCCGACACAGTGAAAATGAAGCGACACAATTGTGCCACTCCTGTGGCGAAGCTCTCCCAGATGAACAACATTGTGGTATTTGCGGACATGACTTTTGCTACAAATGTGCTTCTGAACGGTTGAAGGGAAATTCTGAGGTTTGGACCGACAATTCGAGAAAAGTCTCAGCAACGGAAGCATTGGTGGAAGCCCCCGATGCTAATATGCGCAAAACTTCTTTGTTACCAACGACCACTGCTAGGACCATGCCGAAAACACCAAGCCGAGGCCCTGTCACGGGGAATCCATTCTTTTTGGCTGATCGATACCCTCGAGGTACCTTTTCGGCCCCCCAGAAGGCAACATCACATGGCTTTGCCAGTCGGCCGAGAAGGCTCTCTGATTGTGTTCCTCGGCAGCTCCTGGATGAAACAACAAAAATTGCTCCCTCACGCGAAGCCGAGTGTCATCAGCATCTCGAACAAAAGCAAGGCTATCTCATGCGGGATACTGAGAGACACAGTCTTTGCTGTTCGGCCCAGATAAAGGAAAGGGACATGGATAGAAATCCAAATTTCGCCGCTTTGAAGCACGACTCCATCCAGAGCAAGATTGGCAAGCTCTGTCGCCACGCTGAAGAGTTCCACAAGTCTCATAACACTTTGGGCCAGAATGATGCAGAATATCGGCCTAGAAGTAGGGACTCCATGGCGCACACTTCAGTCACGACTGTTGCAGAAGAAACCCCTACAAGACTTCCACGAAGGGCCCAGCCATCAAGCCTAGAAGTTGATGGTGATGATGACGATGACGGATCAAGCGTCACTGAACGTGGCCGTAACGTCCAGAATAGTGCACCAGATGAAGAAGAGAAGAGGGTAGAATTCGTTTATCCACAGCCTCTGGCGTCCCATGACCACCGCAAGTTGCGTCCAGTGTCAGTGACTCCAGGGCCTAATAGTATCAAAGAAATTAAAGGACCAGTAGACGCTGGAGTGCATCAAGGAAGCGTTTTGCGACCACAGCCATCAACTCTCAGATTGAAGAATCTGGACTCTGCCGACAGTGGTGGCAGAACGAGCTTTCAAGGGACCAGTGTGCTCGGCATAGACCCAGGATTCGACGTGGATCATCATAAAGTTGTACCCGAGCGCTCTGTAAATGTCTTGCCTGTGGCAACAGGCGCGGAAAGTAACTTGCCCAGCTTGACAGGCTACAAGAGACACAGACAGGATACATATCTCTGTGCTAAGCCGCAGACTCCGAATCCAGAGCCTGAACCATGGCCTCGTCTCAAAAAGGTTGAAGCCGAAGCTCCACGAACAGATGAGCAGCCTTCGG
The DNA here is from genome assembly GCA_004016085.1 of Claviceps quebecensis. Classification (NCBI taxonomy): domain Eukaryota; kingdom Fungi; phylum Ascomycota; class Sordariomycetes; order Hypocreales; family Clavicipitaceae; genus Claviceps; species Claviceps quebecensis. Next base: position 21,215 of record QEQW01000439.1, read on the forward strand.
CTCTGTGGTCTCGGCAAACGCTTGGTAGAGCTCCAAGCTCTCTTGAGTGCCTGCATCCACCAGAAGAAGTTGATGATAGCCCCATAAGCCCCCGAAACATGGGGAGAGACCATCTGGAACGCGAAGGCATGGGACAGTCCTCACAGCACAAGATGATACAAGCGACCACTCCTGTATCAGATTGGCGATATAAGCTTGTAAAACCAGAACGAAGCGTACTGAATCCGGCACAGGTGAATATCGTGTGCGAGTCATGCGATTTGACGGAATCGAAAAGATGTGTGTCACATGCTGAGCCATCTAAAAGTTGCAGCCATAGAAGCGAACCGCTCATGCGATCTGTGAAGGACAACCATTCTAGCCTTGAGGATCCGTTCACAGAGCCGCGGCTCAGCATTCGAGCCATTGAGAACTCGCTAGCTTGGAAGAAGGTGCAAGACGATTTTGAGAAGGATTGTGCCAGTGGCAAAGCGAAGCAAGTACCCGGATCTCCGAAGCGAAGCCCAACTATTGCTTCGAACGAGTCAGCAAGCGAGAAGGCGAAGGCTGGATGCCCGCGGACGTGCAGCTGGAGAAGCCGGTATCTGAGACTACGGGACGAGATACTATCGAGTGGAGATGTGCTGGCACTTTGCGAAGGAGCATCTCAGTGGAAAGGTAATGAGGTGACATCTTGTTACGAAGGCAGTATTGCTAATGAACTGGGAATCGAAGCACTAACCGTTGTGGTCCATTTGAGACACCGGGACAATCTCGTGATCAATACAGACCTCAGGGGGAGAGATAAAAAATGATATCCACAGGCCATTGTCTGCGAGTGGTGATAAAGTACAAGTTGTAGCTGGGTATGCAAACAGCGCCGGCGGGGTTGGCATCAAAGTCGGCAGAAACTTGGAGCGACGTCATGTAAACAGTGCTTAGTATTGATATTCGTTCTCGCGACAATTCATTGTTTATCAGAAGTTAATGCCATGTTCGTCCTGGCTGCGTGATGATGCTAACATTCAGATGCTATATATGAAGTGGACTTTCTTCACATTCTCATCCGGACTCAAAGGTGCCAGAATTAGATGTAAACGAGATGCTAGCTCACTCTTGAACCATCCATCAGCGCAGCTGGCCAGCTCATGAAGCTCATATTCCTTAAAGAGAAGAACCTGTCTCCTCGACGTCCTGAGTGGTCAGACTTGTGGTCTGTCTAGGGGTGAGGGTTTTATCACGGTGATGAAGGGAGGAAACGAGGCTTACGATATTACGTCTTGTGGGTGGATGGTTGTGTTTACTATTTTTATGTAGTGATTTGGGAAGAGGAAAACAGGAATGGAGCAAGACGAGACATACTAAGCATAAGTGCGTTCTGCAAGACAACATACGTTTGCTCTTCGCTGAGGGACATGACTACGTTATTGTTGCCTCGCAGAACGAACTTATGGTCCTAGTTGTGCGGTTCCTCGTTGCCTAAGAGGATGACGAATCCCATCTGAGAACCGAAGTGCTTGTTGTTTGCGAGGGAGCCGTCGACGAATACGTCGTACAGAGCGGCCCGAGGGGAAATCTACCGCGATGTATCTCAGGCCGCGATCCTTGTTCCGTGTCTGGCCAGTCGAGGCGCCGGTTCAGTTTTTTGGACCATCGTACATAACAGGGGGGGGGGGGGGGAACCC
>QEQW01000044.1:0-78557 GCA_004016085.1 Claviceps quebecensis
GGGGGGGGGGGGGTATTGAAGAATGAGGATGATGGAGGAGAGGGGAGAGTTTGATAGTGCAACTCTCATCTTCTTGGCGTTTCGGAACTGTTATTATCTTCTTGTTGTGATCATAGTACCATTTGACTTCTACTCTATGCCGTTTATTCTTTCTCTCTTCGCAAACTTCGTTTTCTTTTTTATGTCAACGTCTTTTATCCAATTAAAAAGATTTTTTCTACAAGAGCTTCTCATTGGGACGTTAGATGAAATCGCTTTTGAAGTTTTGTCTCCTCCGGTTATAGAAAAAGCGACGTCAGAGTTGTCCATCTCGTGTCATTGCTCCCATTCAAAGTCTCTGAATCGAGACCGCGAGGGGGGAGCTACCCTAGGCTTGTTTATACAATTCTTTTTGTGAAAGCCACGCCATCCCTTTTGAGGAATCCTCTCAGCTCTGACCAAGACAGATAGAGAAAAACTACAGAGGGACTGTTAGGTTGGTGCATATTCATTCCGCGTGTCCTTCGGAGGCCCATTTATTGTGTACCTGGCTACCTGTATGGTGCTCCTCTGCGGTATGCCAGAGACTGGAACATATTGTGAAGTTGATCCAACTCTGGCGGTATTTGCATCGCGCCCTTCACAATGAACAACAACATATATTTCCGTCATCTTGTCTTATGTGCATCACTGCATAGTTACATCTAGCTAGGTTCTCAACTTGCAAACAGAAAACATACTCAGATCCTGGTATAGTCTATGCTTCTTGGTATTCCTTGTGTTCCTGGCTCCTGACTCCTCGATAGCGATGGGTAGTTGAACATCTAGGAGCAACAGCCGCTGTCTGCGTGCCGTAACGCACATACGCACCAAGTACTCTATCTTACGACCGTCAAGCAATCATTCCAAACGCCGATCCCATCGCTATCCCATCGCTATGCATAAATGACACCCAGTCCATCTTCCTCAACAGACATGTCCACTCCACTCACGCTATACCCACGCACTGATCCTTCGTTCCAAAACCCGCTGCAAAGGTAGAAGGCAGCGACAGAGAGACCCCCCATTTATCACCTACGGTCAAGACGGTAGTGTACGAATACACACTCATGTCAGGTCCATACCCCGTTCAATACCGCAATATTTGGCTTGCGACTTTGCAGACAATGGACTTGAGCTAGAGCCTAATGGTTGAATCAAAGACTGTGATGATTCCAGTTGCGGAGACCTTCGTCTCGTCGATCTGCTTCCAACAACTGACATCACTTCTTCAATGTCCGTCGTGGATGATTTGGTAAGCGTGCGCTTCAGCACAGTCTGGCTTACTCGTCCCTCGGTCTCGGAGGATGAGGTGGGCAGAGTTCGTACAAGATCTGGCTCGATTGGACCTTGAATCCTTGTCGTTGACACGATGGCGGTGGAGATTCCCATTCGAGATGTTGTTACTCCATCTGAGGAGGTGTCATGCTTTGTTGATGATGCACCCACGTCGTGCGCATGTGTATCGTTATCGTTCCTACCACCACTGTTCTTCTTATTGTGCGAATCTGCCTCGATACGAGAAGGCTTGGGGCTGGCTGCGCTATTCTCCAGGGATCGCCGGCTCGGCGACTCTGCCACTGTCTCGGCTCGAGATTTTCGGGGATCGCCATCTACAGCCACCTCGACAGCAGGACGAGTCTGAGTAATAGGTACCCTGTCAGATGTACCAGTGTCGGATAGCTTTGCGTCGGGTGGTTTCTCGCCTGAAATGGTCTGATTCTTGGCCGCTCTCCCAGTGGGAACAGCTTTTGCAGCATTGGCCACGGAGCGTTTTTTGTTCTTGGCAGAGAGCGACCGCTTGAGCTCTTTTTCTTTGCTTATGCGCTCATGTTGGTCGCGCTGCATCGTAAAGAGTAAATCGCGGAGCTCATTTCGTATTTGAGATGGACGGATGTCCCACCCCAGGGGCTCTCGTTGGAGTAACTTGCGTATAGTCTCATCTGGGTCCTTCATAAATGAAGCTATGTACCCTATGATATAGACTCCACAATCGCAGAAGTTGTCTTGTTGAGGAATCTTTTTGGCAGTCATGCCATTCGGCGGCGTGACCAACTCGACCCCTTTTTTCTCCTTGGCTTCAGCAATCAGATAGTCTCTGAGCGCCCTGAGGGTGGAAGGATGAGAGCTGGCCAATGAGTCTAACGTGATGATCCTTGGTGCTCTGGAATCATGATGTCGCTGCGCTGCAGCACTCGTTTGATTATCAGGCGGTGCCGCTGTTTTCGACACTGGCGACACGCTCTGCATTATATTTGAAGAGGTCATGGGCGACGATGGATTCCTCATATCCGCTGAGCGTTGCTTTGTGTCACCATCCCGTATGGTCACATCACACATGTGCCGCTCAATGGCTGTTATCCTAGGCGATGATCCCTCGACATGCTCAGGCTTGCCTTCATCTTTGCTCTCCTGAGGGATACCATTGACAGCATTGGGCGCGTTACATATGATTGCCAGGTACCAGTGTGCGTGTTCGTTGACTGGTACTACGATATAATCGTATGAGAGCACATCAACTTTGGCAGTCCAAGCTTTGACACCGTCATAGTTGATCTTGCCCTTCGTCGATCTCAACTTCTCGAAGAAAAAGGTGTTAAAGAAGTAAACCCGACGAAGGAGTTCGGGTCTGTTTCTTTCCAAGTTGTGCTGCATATATCGAATAAAAAAGCTAATGAGGTTATCATTGAGAAACTGGCCTTCGTCTAAACGAAGAATGTCGCCGACGTCGACCGTTGCCCTGTCCTTTCCAGTGGCCGGAAAGACCAGGGACTGATGCCACTGTGCTATCCATGTCGGGTTGTTGTCGCTCCAGCGTTCTGGACTTTCTTCTCGCGGAACCTGAGTAGGAGCAGACCTTCGACTTCGCCTCAGTTCTGGCTCCTTAACCGTTTCATTGGCCACATCAGGTATCTTTTCTTCAGGATATCTTCTGGACAGTCCTTGTTCGTTTCTCATAGACCCTCGCATCTGATCAACTAATTTCACCGCGCGGCGAGAAGGAGCACCCACGTCATCTTTGTCGCTTTGCCGATTATGAATAATCGTTTCGGGCTCTTTCTGTTGTGTACCACTAGGCAAAGACGCCGATGGTTGGGCAAGGCTCATAGTACTCATGCGATACTTTTTCGCCTGATTCCAGGCCTGCTCCCATTTAGTTTCGAGTTCATGGCTACAATACATGATTAGCCAGGGTATTATAGTATGGAAAAGGGCATATGCCATCGAGATATTAGACTCACTCGGGTATTTCTACCAATCGGTCTTGATTCGTGGCCTTGACGAGCCTCAGCACATCGCAATGATCCTTCAATTCCAGCCACAAATTGCTTTCGGATTTGTGTGATCGAGGCCTCGTCACGTGCACGAAATGAGTTTGGGTGGCGGCATGCTCGATCTTGGTGACTTTGTCCAAATCAAAAGCCAGCCAATCCAAGGGAATTTGGCCATCGCGAGTGCGCTTGGATGATGGATGCAATGAACCACCCTGAGCTTTCTGGAGGAAGAGCGGGCATTCATCTTTGACCCCATCAAATATGCTCTTTCCAGAGACGGCCCTCTTCACGTGAATATATAACCCCGCCGACACCGTGGACTGGGATGGTTTGGGGCGCGGTTGCGAAAATTGGCTGGGCTGGATGTCGCCTCTGGAAGATGTGTGTTTCTCGCCGAACCGATCCGAGAAGTCTGTCATGCGCCGCTTCTTCCGGTACTGAACGTGATCCACTTCATCTTCTGACTCAATAGATTCAGCCAAATGTTGAGTTCGAGGACGCTTGAAATGTGGACTGCTTGTCTCCGTCTGCATTCCCGGTCCTGACCGGTTCAGGCTTGCGCGTACATGATCCGAGTTGGGCTTTGACGTTTGTGGTCCATGCTCTGCCGAGAGAGTATCAGGGGCCTCTAACGACTCCAAGGTATTGGAATAACCTGAAGCGCCAAGAGGGTCGTTTGAGTCCTTTCCAGCAGCGTCGAGCGTGTTACGGTGGACTGATGACAACCGGCTCTTTCTTGCCCGAGACCTCCGAACGGTACTGCTCTTCGGCTGAGCATGGCGAAACTCTTCCACACCAACACGCGCGGCCTTTGGTTTTCCAAGGCTCGAAATACTTCTTATGTCAAAGAGTTCATCTTGAGAATCGCTACGTGCGAAATCGTGGGTTTCTTTAGCACACTGTCGCTCGGGAATCGGAAAAAAGCGGCTGCGCGTGGTGTCTTTTGTTGCGTCATTGACATTACGCCGTCTTGACTGAGGGCTTTCGCTGGAATGATATTTCGGTACCAAGGGCGGCGGAGGATGGGTAAGAGTGTTCAGTCCTCCTGCCGTAGCACCGTTGATCTCTCTCTATGGGATGATCAGTCTGGTGCCTGTTTGTTTCCAATCCGCGTGTACGCCTTACCAGCCGTGATAGGGACATGTTATCAGTAGCGCTCCTGGTGCAAGAGAAGAATGTAAGTAAGCAAGGCACGTATGCAGTGAGATTGATTACGAAGGCGTACCCATAGTCAGGGAAGGAGTGCGCCTCGGAATAGTATCGTGCGAGCGGGCTAACATTAGGATCAGCATAGGAGCGATCGCAAGAGTAGATTAAGTATTGTAGTCAAGTGGACGTACTCCCATGAAGAAGGCCGGCGCCGCCTCTCCTCCTCCTCCGGATGAGCCTTCGCGCCAAGATGGTTCGTGCCTCGAGAGCTGTCCAGTTTCGGATCGCAGGCAGTTCGTCCTGCACATCGGCCTGTTCAATCGAACAGACGGGCTGCAGGGTCGAGTATGCGGGCATGAGGCGTCGGTGAGGTATGGGCGACAAAGCCGACGATTTCTGCGCAAGAACAATTGCATGAATAGTGGGACTAGCCAAGAAGATCGAACAGGGATCCAATGAAAGGGTTCGAGAGCCGTAACTCCGTATGCTAACGGCTTTTTGCCGCAAAGATTGGGTACGTATGTACCTCCTTACGCCTAGGTACCTCATTAGGTACATATACATAGGTACCTATTCTCATCAGTGTCATCACCTCCATCCACTCGTCAACGAACGGGCATACGCAAATGAACAACGCGAGACTTACCAGAACACACGACTTAGAGCAGCCAGTCCGCCTAGGTCGTCTTACTCGTGTGAAGAAAATAAGCGTGATGGCCGTGTCGCTGTTGATGGCCGATTCGCCCTCGATCGAACGTCGATGCTGTGGCATGCTTGTGACGAGTGCTTGAGGGCTACTTCCGTCGAAAGTGACATACATACATATATACGGAATGTGACTACGCGCGACTCGATACAGGGATATGAAGGGGAGGTGATGGACGCGATAGGCCGTGAGAGAAGACGCAGAGAGAAGAGCCAAAGTGATACTACCGTCCGCCTCTCGACACTCTGCTGTGCCAAGTCGGCCTGTCAATTCATGCAATGGAGCCCATCGCCGAAACTCACGGTTCCTACACCATTGCTCTATTTGTCTTTTCTCGTCACAAGTCACAACTACCCGTGGATGTGAACGGAATTTAGCCTCCCGAGTGCAATTTGACGCCGGGCACAAGGTGCAGTCCAGCTTGTTTGCAAAGCACGCGAGGTCGAGGAGCATGTGGCAAGGAAAACTTCGGGCACCCCTCCAGCTAAAGCCTGAAGGTGTTTGGGGATCGCAATCAACACGCAAAAAAGAAACGCAAACAATGTTCCGTGACAGAGCATCTACATCTATAAAGGGTAGCCCTCTTTTTTCGACTCGGACCCATCACCTATTGCCTTGGTGATCACGATTCACGGCTCCCGCATCTGGTCCATGTCGAATCAGAACTGAAGCGGGATAGTACAGCAACAGCAAATGGTGGTGATGCTACCGTTTCCCGCATGTGCCAGAAAAGATGAACGCCATCATTGGTTCCTGTCGCGGGGAGTCGAGGCGATCCCCGTTGGCGTTCGACGCCGAACCAGGGGCCCATAGTCCTTGCTTTGTCTCGTAGCCGTACCTGCTCGAGGAGAGAAGGGTGCGCTTCTCTCGATTTTCGAGTCTCGAGTGAACTGCACCGTGATTTCCTTTGATCCGCGGCTTAGTGTACTGCCAAATAGTTGACGCATCAGGGAACCTATGTAGGCATGACAATTCCTCCGCAGATGGGGCAAGTCAGTCGTGAGTGTGCGTACGACAGAAAAGCGACTCAGGCGTCATGTCGTGATTGCTGTCTTCATATCGAAGGGGCTTGGGAATGTCATGCAGTTTTCTGCGCGTTGTACCGCGTCCATCGTCGCTTGCTATTGGCCTCTGCGCAAAAACGAGGCCTTAAAGTATACCATCGAGAGAGTTGCAACGAACATGCGTGGGTACCGCAATCATCTGCCAACAAATTATTCGCGTGTTATCACTGTTCCTCGGATCAATGTAGGTACATACGACCTATCCTCCAGATGTGTTACGACGTAAGAATACCCCGCCTACCCGTCAGACAGACAGGAAGCGGCCACTGTCAACGACAAAACATTAGCGGGCTAGGTAGTCCTGTCGGTCCTTCAGGTTTCATGAAGACGTGGTTGGAGGGCAACGTTCACGTAGCACACAGCTGATGTAATCGGAGCGAGAGCAACAAGGCCTATTTAAACTTCAACGGGGCACAGAGAAGGTTGGAAAAACTTCATCCTCAACATTTTGCTTTTCCCATTCTTTCGATTTTCTCGACTTTCGGTCTTTGTTTACCTCGAACACCGAACAGTAACTGATCCTCATCGCCTTCTCGAGCGAAAATTGTCTTGTTCGCAGAACCAAGGCGATCAACTAACCTCGCGTGGTTGTGGCGTTGTCGAGTTACGCAAACACCTCATCCCACCAATCGACCGGTGTCAGGTCGGCTTGAGATTTCTGATATGAATAATGCCGAGACAGCCAGTAGACCAGATTTCTCTCCTGCGGGAGAGCTAAAGCTTGTTCTACGCCCACGTGGGCACTGTGAGCAGGTGCCTCCTTTTCAGTCCGGCGCTCACGCCAGACTCACGGAGATGTTGCAGTCGTTGCTGGATTTCTTCGACGAGATTGAAGAAGAGTCGCGGGAAGGTTTTAGAGACCTCGGACAGGGGCTTGATGCACTGGGCCTCAAGGTGACCATAGTGTGAGTGACGCCTCAATAACTTTCCTTCTTACGACCGGTGGTGGGAGCTAACTGTGACTCTAGCAACAGAAACTTTATGGCAAGGATGAATAATAGCACCGTGGTTCACGAAGATGCGCAATTGACGCCCTTCTACAGCGTCTTGACTGGGGAATTAATTCCCAATTGTCCTTCCACTCTGAGAGAGCTCAATGCGATGCCCGGTGAGTGTAGCAGTAGCTCCGTTAGAGGCAGATATATTACGGTTACTAACCGTGTCGTGATTGGCAGCAGGTGATATTGAGGCCATCTTGATCGAGCTGGGCGAGGTCGCCGTGCTGGATCGAGAAGGTGACAAAAGGAGGCAGCTTGCGACCGCCTTCGGTGTGAAAACACGCGCGGTGCAAACAGGACAACGGGCCACAGGTGTGAGGCTCCGTAGTAGGGAGCTTCCATTTTCGAAAATGTGAACTGGAAACATATCTAGTAAAGCGAGGTCTACTACTGTTTAGTCTCATGACGTTGATGTAAGAAAGAGGCGCAAAGCGAGGCTTTACGAACATATGATTTCGCCATACGGCTGCACACAGCGTACACGGGGGCGGGCGAATGAAGCTCTATCAAGTACCAACAGCAAGAGCAAACTATTAGTCAACAGACTTCATGAGATTCTTCGCCGTGCTCAAGGTGCGCTCAACCCAGCTTCCGTGATCGGTGCTGTCGACCCTCAAGTCCTCGAAAAGCCCGCTATTTGGAGTACACCAATATCTGATCTCGGTGTGAAGACGCCGCTCTTGTCACTCGAATATCCGTCGCTGTATCCTTCATATCGCCCATCTGCTATGCCGATAACGGTGAAGTTGGGAGGTGAAATACCACTGTATTCTACCAATTTGGCGAACTTGGTCTGGAGCTCCTGGCTTGCATCCAAGCTGGAGTGGACTTATCGGTGGAACAGCCTCTGAGGAGTGCAAACCACTGTTCCGGAATCTCCGAGTCTTTCAAAGTATTCGACGGACTCGCTGATTGATCTGGATTCACTTCATCACAGATGCTCTGCTCTTTTGAAAATGTCTTCAGAAGTTCAGAGCGTTCACCTAGGCATCCTAATGATCAACAGAGGAGAGTCTCGGCAAAGTGTAAGAAGCCTGGAGAGTGGCAGAGATATCGGTGTTCTCCAGACTTCATGGCAGATCTCAACAAGGTAGATGAGGTGGAATGATTCTGAGAATGGTGATAGGTTTGAGAAGGCTTGAAAGACACACACACGTCACACCAATTGGCAATATGTAATACATAGTAACGATGATGAAGCCGCAGTAGGAAGTTACAGGAATTTGCAAAAGACTTCCTCGTGGGCTCGAACTGTTGCACAAAGGCGTGGGCACATGAAATTGGCCGCTCGATTGTGCTGTAAATCTTCCTATGTATCCCGCGAACTATCGATGCGCCACCTTCTTAGTGCAACAAGTGCAACTTGGGCCAGACACGAGTCCACTTTGATCATCAAAGATACGCATAATTCCGCAGAACCCAGTACACCGGACTTACCTCTTACTGCGGAAGACTTCAGACTTGCTGTCAATCAACTTGAGCGTTGTGCGTACCTATCCGCCGTCAATAACGGCAGGCTGGCTTTCAGGTTATACAGACGACGCAGAATCTGACGGCTTGATACAATGATATGCAGGCTAGCAAGGAATAAAACAAGTGATTCGAGAAGGTCTTCTAGATCTCGGAGAGATACTGGATGCGTTGCAACCGATGTCGGGAGCTAAGCGATCGAGTAGGAACATAAACCTCAAGGCAACGTATGCAAACAGCATCGTGATACACGAGAAGTGTGTCTCTAAAACCCTCCACAGTGTGATTACTGGCGCATTGATCACATAGATTTCATTAGGAGCACCAATGTCACACCCTCGCGTACGACGATGCTGTTTAACAACCGCGCCGTCAAGTTCACGTTCCTACGGGAAAGATTAGCTCTCAATACCGGTCGTAACAAAGAAAGATTGAGTACCACTCGCAGTGGAGTCAACTTGAGATCTAATGCATCCATTTTCTCTCCAAGATGTACGAATCCTCGTCGCATCTCTTCCTTCACCCCCCCCAAAATGATCCATTGGTGTCTGCATGATCGGCATGACATGAGCGCCATTATCGATGACGGGCGATACGGCGGCAAAGTTACACCCTCTTCCGCAGCAAGAGAGAAGTCTAGGTAGTGTACTGGGAGTCGCGGCATTCTCCATATCTGTGATGGTGAAAACCGACTCGTGTGCGGCATCTACTCCGTTGAGGATGTGATGAGATCATGAGGCCGAGGCGCACTAGATGGCTTCAAGGCGGAATGTGGCTCACGCAGCTCGGATGCCACAAGTAAAAGTTACAAGTTACAACCCCGCGCATGGTCAGGTGACCGTCGTTGGTTTCACAATGTATGAATGGCGTCTCTTGCCGCTTGGCCGCGTTCCCTGGAAAGAAACACTTTGTTCGCTCGAAAAGTCAATGTTAGATATGAACATTACGTTCTACTGAAAGTCAAAAAATCATTCAGGGGTATGAAGAAGGATCAAGTTGCCCCAAGTTCCAACCCCGCTGAGGTTTTTATAGGTAGGGTGTGTTGCTCCCGCTCCGTTCGACGCTGCATATGGGAGTATGTAAAAAGCTGCAGCTGATCGGACTCCGGAGACTTGCCTGCTTCTAACGTGGGTCGTTCCTACGTCATCATTCATGGCCCCATGGGTAAAAGATGCGGGGAAAGCTTGCGATTTGATCGCAAGTGCAACCACGCGTTTCTTGGAGAAGCCTCAGCCCTGACCTGAACCTCTGCTTCTATCCATGGACCAATAACTAGAAAAATTGGACGCGACACAAACCCTGGACAACGCTCAAGAAGCTGAAACGTTTTCCAAGACACAAAGAAGACAGCGATCACGACATGCATGGAGTCAAAGACGCCCTTCGACACGTCGACGCCCACGACTCTAGACTGGGTCGTTCGAAATCCTCTGCCGCCTACATGTACGACAAAACCAGCGGTACGAGTCCATTTCTCCTCTTGGGGGTAGCCGAGGAATTGAGTATCACGGGGTCGCCAGAGAGCTCCTCTCATCGAGAACGAGCTACGTAACAGACTTTCGTTTCGTTCAGCGTTTCGAAAACTGGCTTTTGTTCTCGAAGATGTGAGTGAGGAAGTCCCCGAGGGCCCCTAGGAAGGCAGTTCCTTTGCCCGGAAACTCTGAGGTATACCATATTACATATATGTAACGACGAAACCCCGAAGTTCTTCAGGGAGGGCCCGGGGGGGCAGAGACGGCGCAGTGTCCCCTGCCAAGTCGTCGAGGGCCATGAGTCTCCTCCACGGGGCAAGGGCGCGAACAGCAGCATCCGTGGATAACTGGGCGTCCCCGTCGTTAAGAGCCTGCATAGGTAGTCTGCATGACGTGATGAGCTTTGTGGAAGGGAGCATTGCATCTTGCCTGGATACATCGTGCTCTGTGGGACAGTGTGACCACTGAGTCCTGACTCTTGAACACGGCGGAGCTGCGCTTGGCACAATTGGCACTCTCTTTGTCTGATGGCGAGAGCTGTGTATATTCCGGACTTAAGTTATACTCCGCAAGTGGTTTGAAACAACCTCGAATGATGTGGCCAGTCGTTGGAGGTAGATGGAACTTCCACCTACGTTGATGTGAGAGCTGCTGTGCCGCGTTGGCCAGTCAGTCGATGGTTACCTATATCGACAGCATACCTAGGTAAGTAATTACAAAAAGTCATTGCTGTTGTTTGCCTTTCGTCACATGTGCTCACCTCCAATTGCAAACACCACCATGGAATGTGGATGGACGGACAACTTACAAGGCAGTCTACTCCGAATTTGGAAAGCAAACGAGGTCAAAGTCTAAGATGATGGGCACGTGGTCTGAACAAGGCGCCGCGGACGGAAGCGTGGGGTGATGAGGGTCTTGGCACCGGACCGCGAGAAATTGCAGCGACGTGGCCCCTGAACGATTGTGGGGAGCAGCTGCCGAAGCCGTCTGCAAGGTGGGATTTCATGGATGGAAATCATGGGATTGGCTGCAACCAGTGGACATGCAATTCGTACAGGCTACAGCGCCCAGGAAGTTCAGGAACCACCACATTGTCCAAAAGCGTCTTGAAATGCAGAGCACAGGAGGAGCATTTGAGCCGAGCCGTTTTCAGCTCTCTCCGTAGGTATAATTTGTCCGTTTCGCAGCTCTCGCCGACCGTCAGCCCATTTATTCATTCACTGCCACCGCCAAAGGAGCTGCCAAAGGGTCCTAGACTCCTAGGTACCTAATACATACCTAAGTGCAGTGCCACAAATTATACCTAAGAGGTACTGTACATCTGTTGGCGCCAACTGCAGCTTCAGGAGTCAGGCGGCCTGTAGGCTGTCACCTGTGCTTGGTACTGCTGCCATTGTGGGCCCACTTTTGTTTTCTCCATGATCCATCATCCCATTTCGAGCGCGCTGCCTTCGCCCTATCCCGCCCTGCTTTTGACCACCTCCCCCTTTGTTGACCTTGTTCATTAATCTTTCTCCGAAGAAGTCCAACTACACCCGCTCGTTTCTTCGTTGGCAAGTGCAATTGGAAACTCGTCGACCGTCAACATGGCTGCGCAGTCTGGAATTGAGGCCGCGTTGGCCAAGATCATGGAGGTAGTCCAGAAGCAGGTACGTTTTAGCTCGTCTTTGTACGTGCATCGAGATGACACGGTATCGGCTTCGTCCAGGGGCAGCCAGCGGCACCCAGTCAGCACCCAGCCGATGCGGCAGACTGCGACAGAATGCTACAACCCGCACAGGCAATTCAGACCACGATACTAACTGCATATCATCATGGTTCCCTGTACGGGTTCCTTGCGGGGTTTTTTTTTTCAAATCAAACGTAGAATGAGGAAATGTCACAGCTGCGCCATGAGTGCGCACAACTGCGGCAGTCCAACGCCGACATTTCGATGCTTCTCAAAGACTCTGTCCTGGTACGTTTTGTTCTATCCCTGCCTGGTCGGTCTGTGGCAATCTCACCACCACTTCTTTCAAAGCATTGAGCACGCCTCATGCGCTTCTCTTGCAGCCTCGCATTACTTACATGGTTTCCATTTCAAGAATCATCATGACGGCCCCCTGCGATCCCTCAGTCCCCATCCTCAAACCACGCTGTCTCCCGCCAATAGATACATCCCGCCACCATCGCCCAGCCCGCAGTGGACGGTCCCTGCCATGGACCGTGAAGTTGACGGCTTCTACGTCATTATTCCTGCTGGTGGTGCTGGTACGCGTCTCTGGCCTCTGTCCCGAGAGAACCACCCCAAGTTTCTGCTGGATATCGATCTTTCGGGCCGCAGCTTGCTCCAGTCGACGTGGCGCCGTCTTGTTCCTCTGGCTGGTGCCAGCCGCATGACGGTCGTTGCTGGTCCCTCCCACTCGGAATCTATTCAGAAACAGTTGCCTCAGCTCGAAAGCTCCAACCTGTTTACTGAGCCCGGCCCCAAGGATTCCATGGCCGCCATCGGTCTTGCCGCTGCTGTTCTTCTGAAGCGCGACCCCGAGGCTGTCATTGGATCCTTTGCCGCGGATCATATGATTGCGGGCGAGGATGCGTTCCTCAACTCCGTGACCGAGGCCGTCAAGGTCGCCAAAGAGGGCTTTCTCGTTACCATTGGTATCGCTCCTTCACACCCTGCCACAGGCTTCGGTTACGTCAAGCTCGGCGACAAGCTGAACATTTCCAGCGCGCCCACCGCCCGTCTCGTGAGCGCTTTCAAGGAGAAGCCTGACGCCTACACGGCTGCCAAGTACATTTCCTCGGGTAACTACCGCTGGAATGCTGGCATGTTCGTCACCAAGGCCTCTACCTTGATGGAGCTTGTCAAGGAGTACGAGCCTGATCTGCACGACAGCTTGACCCGGATTGCCGATGCTTGGGAGGACAAGGCGGAGCGAGAGGCCATACTCAACGAGGTGTGGCCCAAATTGGAGAAGCTGGCCATTGACAATGCCATTGCCGAACCCGCTGCTGCTGAGGGCAAGGTTGCTGTTATTCCAGCTACCTTTGGTGCGTTTCCCCCCTATACTCGACGCTAATATCTCTCCCAATCCCAAGCACCAACCACTGGGCACTGGGCACTGGCTTACATTGCTTTTTCTCATGCAGGTTGGGACGATGTTGGCGACTTTTCCTCTCTCGCTGAAATGCTTCCCGCCGAAGTCAACTCGCCCAGAGTTTTGGGAGACCGCAACCTTGGTATGTGCATGAATCGTTTTCGATTCGAAACACGCCCTAAACTCACGATCGACCTCATGGCTAATAGATCATTGCAGTCGTTGCTCAGCAAGCCGCTGGTGGCATTGTCGTACCCGGATCTGGCCGTCTGATTGCTTGTCTAGGTGTTGACGATCTTGTAATTGTCGACGTCCCCGATGCGCTCATGGTCACGACCCGTGCTCGTGCGCAGGAAGTCAAATCGCTTGTTGCTAGCTGCCGCAAGGCCGGCTTCAAGAAGCACATGTAATGCGGCTCGAGCTGTACCGAACACACTGATGATGCTCTTCGAATTGGAAGAAGCCAAACTACAGAACTTTGCTAATCAAAAACAATAATCATGGCGCCGAGAACGGGCCATTGAGGGGGTCAGCGCACCCAACATACGAAAATCGTAGTCATGTACACTAGCTATTCTTCTCAGCTCTGATATGTAAACGCTTTTAATACCACTCCATTGCCACAGAATAGGCGCTAGCATATTATATTCACAACGTCAACGTGACATCTGTACTTAAGTCGAGCAATGCACCCCTAAATGTCCCAACGGTGGCCCGTAACATGTACATGCCAGGAAGACCGCCGTGATGAACTCGTCCTGCTGCCTCGGCTCACGGTGAAGGCTGATCTACAATCTCTTCATACATGTATGCATGCAGATATAGAAAAACTACAAGCTGTTAAGACTTATGATATGACAATCGCAGCGAGACGCCGTAGGAATACCTAAGGTAGGAGGAGGTAGGTACCCTCCCTTCGAAGTTCGGGGTCCGCCATCCACATGGCTCCCGCCCCACATCAGTCGAGCTCCTTATCCCCGGCCCTTGTTCCCGATTATCCTACAACTCAATGCAAACTGTCATCAACCCCGCGAGTCAAGCCAAAATAGCTTCCCCTCGCCATGTACTGCAACTTCATTCTCCCCAACAACTGAGCCCACCCGACAACAGCACACACACAGACAGAAGCACGACGACCGGAACGCCTCCCACTCCCGTCGCCCCGTCGCCCCGCGCACAACCTCGCGCGCATAAAGCACAGCCATGCACAGCTCCTTTACCCGCATCCAGAATGCATTCGGCTTCTTCACAACCGTGGCCTGCGTGCTAGCAGCCTTTATCGCTGCGACGGATCTCCTCGCCGTGCGGTCACCAAGCGGGACGATCATCCCGACTAATCTCCAAGTGTATGTATGAGCAGCCACATCTTTGCCGTCCCGTTCCGTCCCATGTTCCATCTCCCATCCGGCCGTTCAAGTTCAAGATGGCGAACCTTCCTCCTCCTCCTCCTCCTCCTCCTCCTCCTCCTCCTCAATAGAGAAGGCTATGATGGAATCCATGAAGATCGGATGCCCCAAAAAAAGAAAAAAAAAAGCTAATAGATGTTTTCTTTTTCACAATGTAAAAGAGTCAAAGGCCGCCCTCACTACTACTCCTCCAAAAAGGAAGAATACGCCATCATCAAGTTCTCTCTTGACGCGGACCTCTCGTCCCTGTTTACATGGAATACAAAGCAAGTCTTTGTGTACGTCACGGCCGATTGGCCCCCGACTGCCTACGCGAATGCGACCAACTCAGCCGTGATATGGGACACCATCATCACGAACCCGAGTGCGGATCATTTGAAGAATATTGGGCCGGTCGCGATGAAGAAGCTTAAGAAGAGTGCAGAGGGGAAAGTTATCGATCCGAGTCGGTATGTTACAACGCCTTTTCTTGGGATTTCTTTCTTTGTTTGTCTGTTTGTGTGTTCTTGTTGTTGTTTTACAGGAGGGGGGGGTGGGGGTTTGCTCGTGGAGTGGAAAAGATCTGCCACAACGCGGGCGATGTTGGGTGACACATACATATATGGATACATATACGAAAGAGGAGAACAACCTCCGTTTCCATACAGCACAGTCTGCTAACATGATCTTTCAAAGCGGCCTCCTCAAACTCAAGAACCAACGCCCTAAATACCAAATCACCCATCCGAGCGGCCACATCGCCCAGGTCGACAACGTCACCCTCAAGCTGCACTATAATGTCCAGCCCTGGGTCGGCCTTCTGACGTGGAACATGGCCGAAACGCTGGGCTACTGGCGGGCGATGGCCGGCGGTGTCAGCGAGGCATTTGCTTTTCCGGCCACGAAGGCCAAGAGTGCGGAGAAGAAGAAGGGAAAGAAGGCTTAAGTGACGGAATTGGGCGCCAGATGGTCAGATAATAGGAAAGCCATGGCGCGATGAGGGTGCGCAAGGGTCGTTGGGGAGGAAAAGTCGAACTCAAAAAGTGTTGGTGGCTTGCAAAGGCAAAGTGATACATTAGGTTCAATGGACATCAATGCGCATGCATCTATTCTACTATTACACGTGACGCCGCATCTATGGTGATTCCAGGAGCAAATGGCAACAAATAGGAGCTCGACCCCCAAAAGCATGCCCAACAAATGATACAGCCAACCATCCGCATCTGATAACAAATGACTGACATCATACATGCATCATCTATCTCACACAGCCGAGTACATCGTGACCAACGACTGACATCATACCCGTGATGACACCTTCATGCTGTCGATGCCCGTATCCTTTCCGCCTCACACTCACTATTACCTCGTACATGGAAACCAAGAACTATCTATAAAAGTACAGAACGAAATCTTTAGCCCTGAGCTGGAGCACTCGGAGACGTGCGGGGGGGTCCTTCTCCGTTGCTGTTGCCGGCTTGACCTCCTCTGTGAGGACCACCCCGGCTTCTGCTCCCACGGCCACGGCCACGGCCGCTTCCTCCGCGAGGGTTGGTAAAATTCGCAGGAGGCGGAACCCGGCTGTACTTGCCTTCGGGCTGTTCCCCGCTGGTTTGAGCTTGGAAGCCACCTCGACCACGACCACGACCACGACCGTTGACGCTTTGTGCGGGAGGCGGTGATGTCTCATGGGGTGCTGTCGTGCGAGGCGGACCGTTGCGATACACCAACGTGCTATGGATCAGTTTAGGCACACTGTCCCTGTGGCCTCCGCTAACGCCTTCGGCATTGTTTCTAAAGCCGTTCGCTTGGCCAATTTGGTGGACATTTCCGGTGCCGTTTCCGTTCTTGTAGGCATAGTCGTTCCCATTTCTGGAACCGTTGCCATTGCCAAAACTGCCACGCTGAGGACCTCCGTTCAAGTTGCCTCCGTCTCTGTTGAAAGAATTCCCTTCAGGCGGGCCACCTCCGTTTCCGAAGCCACCGCGCTGGTATCCTCCGTTCAGGTTGCCTCCGCCCCTGTAGAACGAGTTCCTGTCAGGCGGACTGCTTCCGTTGGCGTTGGATGCGCCGCGCCAGTTGTTACTGACAGCACCCCTCCAACCGCCGCGAAGAGGCGCTGGTGCTGCGGCATCCTTGTACTGGGGCACGCCGCCAGCACCGTTCCAGCCCGCTGTCGGGATGGAAGTCACTCGCTTCTGCTGTGACCTGCTTGACGCAGAAGCGACCTGCCTGTCCGTAATGTTCAGAACCGACGAAGCGGCCACAGTCTGCCCACGGAATGGAGGCGCACGGTCACCTAAAGTGGATCCGCTCATGAAGGTCGTGTCCCAGACGACATCTAACAAAAGGGCGGTAGCAGTTCTACTGATGCCGGCGACTGTGCCGCTCGTCGCCAGGGGCACCTTGCCAGAATCCGCAGCAAAAGTGACACGATCACCCAAGGCAAACGTCTGATTTCCCAGGACGAGTTCAGCGTCACAGGGTTTTAAAATCGCAACTCTGGGAACTCTCTTGAGCTTCTTGATTTCGGTGTCCTGTGTGGCTTGGTAGGCTTGCTCCCCTGCGGCTGCCAAAGCCATGACCACTTCAGAGTCAAGCTGTTCCGCTTCAAGAGGGACTCTCTCGAACTTCGACATTTCTTGTTTCTTCAGCCACGCAGCCATATCCTTGACTCGCTCGGACGCAACAGCAGGGTCCTTCCACAAATCGGAGTCGCTGATCTCGCTCCTTTGCGGCTCACGTTGAATGGCAGCGAAGAAGTCGGGAAAGGCCACCATGTAATCCGCAATCAGCTTGACAGCCAGTGTGCTGAACTCCCAACCGGATTGAGACTTTCGGGAGTAGCCCAAAACTTTGAGCTTTCGACCCTCAAACTTGAGATTGAGGCCCAGATTAAGCTTCAATCCTGCCGAAGTACTGATTTGGTATGACGACGTTATTTTGCTGAGTATCAGGGGGTGTATACTCAGTTGCTTCGCGACAGCGAAGGAGGGGGTGTAGAAGTTGTTTCGTTCGGTCTGATAGATGATGTATTTGGCGAACTCGCGTTCCCTTTGCTTGGGAATTGACACCACCACCTCGGCTTTGCCATTGACGTGGCCAGTCACCTCGAGCGGCCGCCCGAACCCGTATTCTCCCAAGAAAAAGGCTCGAGTGCCTACAGGGAACTCTTCCTCAATGGGAAGCGCTTTTCTCTCGATGAACCGCTCGTCTTCGTTGACGACCTCGTCGACAACCGTCTGAGAAGCGTACAGACCGCGAACACTAGGATTTTCCGCATATTCCTTGATCAAAGCACCCTCTTCTGTCTTGATCAACCCCTTCAGCATATGAACGTGCACCAGGCACTCCACCTGCCCGATATTAACACCCAATCGACTGGAATGCCAGGTCTGCAAGAAACCGGCTTCCTTGGAAAAGTCGGCAGCCTCTCGATTTGAATGGTCTCTTGTCACAATGTCCTTTCCGTTGTCAGAAAGCTCAAAAGTGAAGAGTTCATCTTGAACCTTGATGATCTTAGCCTCCTGGAGAAAAGGATAGCCCACGTAGCACTGCTGACCCAGCTTGGCCTTGAACTTCTCAATGCTTGTGCGGAGATGAGTGTCAGTCAGTGTAACCACGACACTGGGGTTTCGACTTTCATGCTGGAAGACCTTGACGCCATGGTTCTCGGTCAATTGTGCAGTGTACGGCAGCGTGTGCATGGTTGGAAAGCCGGCTAGGGCCTCAACCTTGACTAACGCTCCGCTCGTCAACCCAGACACGTACTCCAGGCCCTCAATAGAAGGTAGATCAAAGATATTCTCGACGCAATGACAGTTCGATACCTCAGGGAAGATGCCGGGGAGCGGTGAGGGATAGGTAAAGTCGACTTGGTGCGAATATGTAAACTTGAGAGGCACACCAAATCCATTTCGAGCCTTTTCATCGGGCTCCAAGTCCTCATTTTTGGTGGCCATTGCATCGAGAAGTCGCTTTTCATCAATAAATGGAATCTTGACAACAGCTTCCCACTCCATTTTTTTGCCATTCATATCCAGCTCAAAATCTCGTGGGTAGAAATCAATGATGGGCGAGTTCGGGTTTGTCATCAGATCATGATAGACCTTGGGAACAATCTTCTTACTTCTGTCGGGCAAGACACCCATGAGTTGTTCGTAAGGCTTGAACGGCTGACCTTTCTTGAAGTTGAGATCAGCTCCCAGCCCCTTTACGACATCTGTTTCAATTAGTCGTGGCGAACAAAGATGTATACAGAGTGAGCAAAACTTACCAGATATCAGTGGAGCGTAATGGTAACGGTAGAACCAGGGCCATGATGCGATGCCCTTGTAATAATAGAATAGGACCCATTGGAGACCTTCGACATAATTCTCGCAAAGGCCCTTCTGCTCCGACGCGTATTTCTCGGATTCCCATTCCGGAAACTTCTGAAGGTAATACTTGGTCTTCCATCCAGCGTACTTGTCTTGATAAAGCTTATCATAATGCTGTCGCGCATCCTCCGCGGTCATGTCCACGACCGTGGCTTTATCGTATGATTTGATGACACGGTAAGCAGCCCATGTTCCTTCCTCTTCTTCCTCGTCGTCTTCCTCGTCGTCATCGCCACCTTGTTTCCCAGGTTTGGTGGGGAATGAGAGTACGAGGTGACGATTAGCATCTTCATCATCCTTGGTTGCCCAGTCAAGATGCATGGCGTCAGCGATATCCTGCACAAACTTGCGATCCGCAGCTTTCAGTTCGTATCCGAGATCCAGTGGCTCATCGGACCGTTTCGAAACGTAAGGCCGCAGCTTTTGTCTCCAAAGGTCCCGTTGAGCCGATGTAATGACCAGTTCACCAGTCTTTGTGTCCTTGCATTTCGCTCCATTTTGGGCTCCCAGCTTCTTCTCCATCTGTTTAGAGACGAACCACTTTTCATTCGAAATATCCATTTCAAACGAGCTCAGTTCCAGCTTGTTGAGTTCGGTCAACAGCTTGTCCAGACGAGACATGTTGATGACACCATTTTCGTTAATATATCCATCGCACTTGGGCAATACAGCCTTATACACGCCAAACATGTTTGCCAGCGCGCCCTCATTAATATGGAGCCCGGGAAGGTTCGGCAAGAAATCGTTTCCGACGAAGAAGGCCATGAGAATGAAATCATCAATGACTCTTTCGAGATCAAATGCAAATTCTAGAGTACCTTCCTTTTGCAGGTCTTGAAACTCCATTTCCAAATACTCCCGCACTATGCATAGATGAAGCAAATAGAAATTTTGATGTTCGAGCTCCTTGGACTTCGTCTTCGACGATCGTCCGAAGGTGACTTCTTCGCGAAGAAGACAGAAATGAGGGTCGTGGCTCAGTAAGCCCAACATGATCAAGTCTGCATCCAATCCGTACAAACAATGTCGCACGTTCTGGTTGTAGTTGGGCTGCGACTTGGCATTTCGAATGTATTCCATTATTTTGTGTTCGCCTTCGCCTGGTACTTCATGGCCGGAAAGGACGATTTCGCATCCTTGCCAGTCCGCATCTTGGGACACCTTCTTGTTGACAAAGTACCGTAGCTGTTGTGACAACTTGGCCATAAATTCGGTTCCTTGATCAACGTCAATTGAGTTACTGAAATGACAGGCAGGGGGACAAATATAATGTACCTGGAGTAATACAATTACTATCGAACGCCTCTTCTTTGGGCATCTCAACACCTTCCTTGATAGCCTTTTCACGGGCTACCTCAACATCGAGTGCAGTACGAAACCGTCTGGCCCGTTGCTGATTCATCTTTGCTCGTGGTGCGACACCATCGATAGCCATAAAAAACAGCTGCTTGGGCTTAATTTTCCCAAAAAGATGCTCAATATAATTGAAGATCCTTATGAACATTTCTTCTTCGCTCAAGCGAAACGATACATCTTCTCCGGCGTCTTTGTGCGTGCAGTTGTGAATAATGCCATTCATATCAAGCTGAAAAGGATAACAATCAGTGGGCTGCGTGAAACGAAGAGCATGGAGTGGGCGCATCGAACATATAGACAATCAAACTCGGGTATTCTGTTTTCCGCAATTAATTGCGAGATAGCGGGATAACGCTCTGAAAGCCATCTGAAGAACTTGGGAACACTGCAAGACAGATTCGGTTAGCTTCCTGTTGCATTTCGCAGCATGTGCGATACACTTACCCCATGACGACAGTGGAGGGCGTTTCACGGCCCGAGAACGACTGTGTTAATGGACTTTCGGATAAAAAATGGCGGATCAAATCAGTCGGGGATTTCGCGCCAGAAGATCAGCACGCGGACAGGATACGTAGAATGTTGTCGCCGGGGTAGAAATATAGCTCCGACAGTTTCAATATGCCAGCTTTCTCAGACGATTATGAAGATATGAAGGCGGAAGTAAGTATAGCCCTGGAAGTACCTGTGAATGTGGTCGCGTCGTGCAGGTTCTGTATGCGCAACAGTCCTGACGATAAATAAGGAAATGAGAAAGGTTGTCGACGAGAAGAGCTGGAAGTGTGGAAGTGGAACAAGTGTGGACTGAGCAAGAGTCATCAACTGATCAGTACATACCCCATACCTCTCTACCTACATATCAGTGGTCAGTGGTCACTGGTCACGGTGAGCTAATGTGGGGCCGTGCAGCACAAGCTCAAAGTGGGGTCCGCATCTCGAGAAAAGGGAGGGGACACGGCGGCGAATCATCAGGGTTCAGGACCCATCACAACCGACTCGAATCATGCACGAAGTACCTGGTATGTACAACTCCATCTCATTGTCGCAATCTTCACCTCGAGTATGTATTAACCAGGTTAGTATAAGGTAACCTAGGTAGGCATTACATATCTATCTTGCGCTGTTCAAATACTGCTTCTCTGTCTCTTGGTCTTTCTCTTCCTCGTCAGGCTATTGGGCCTTTGGTATAGTATAGCTTGTGTATCCCGCTGCTAGAAAAAAAAAAAAAGGAAACAGATGACGATGAACAATAATAGATCCTCCTAACAGGCCCTATTGGATGGGCATAAAAACAAGTGCGGACTAGCACTCATTCAAGAAGACGACAATCCTTGCGAGATATCGACCAGGGCATCAAGGGTATCAACAGCGGAACAAATGGTGATGAACAGTCACACAGACGATGACGATGCCAAGAACGACCCCGAACGACTTCGTAGAACAGAAAACAACATCACTATATCCAAGTCGACAAAACTCGACTCGGCGTCCGCGTCCGCCCTTTTCCCTAAAACAATAAGTCTTTGAAGCCTGAAAGAGCATAGACGTCTCAATATTGAATACACATGTATGTATACATATATGATGTGTGTACATATTATGTACAACCACGAGGAAAACTTACGGCCAAAACAGGTTTCGGAGCGGTTTACCCCGCAACAGTCCTTCACTGCTTACGTCCACGCGACCACATTGACTACCTCTATTGCCTGGTGTCAAAATTGAGTCTATCGCGAGAGGTACATAACCTTTTATCGGCGTCTGAAGGCGTGATACGTCATTTTTCATGAGCGAACCGTCTTTTGATCCCGTAGGCAAGGCTCGGTAACATTCATTCGTTCACCGCGATCTGTGTGACCGTTTTGCCTGCTGTGAAAGCTGAGAGGCGTCAAGAGCTTTACGAGTGGCTTCAAAGGTGGTGTGTTGGTGCGTGGATGAGGGTGCACTGATGCGACGCGACAGTATCATCTCGAGGTCATGATTATATCGAGGTATGTAGATCGGTCAAGTCATCATATCCACAATCAACCTGTGAGTCGCACGGGAAAGAATGGGTAGTTGAGTGCTACGTAAGGGCGCGGAACGTGAAGTTGCCTGTCTGGCGACTGATAGAGTCACTGACCTGTTCATAAGTTATCTACATTTTATATGCTGTTCACTTGTTACTGCTTCTCAGTCTCTTCGTCTTTTTCTTCTTTCACCTCTCTCAAATTTATATTCTTGATGCCGAGCATGACAACCAACATTGGCACCATGCAAGCTGTGGAGACCAAGGCAAGCAGAGACATGGAATCGCGATAAGCATGATTTATGGCTATGCGAACACCAGTGCCTTCTGTATACGTCTTTGCCACGACAAGAGAGCCAAATATTTTGCTCGTGGAGGACTTTGCGTCTGCCGGAAGATATTCTCCCAGCTTTCTTCGCAACGTGGCCTGCCAGACAGCACCACCCACACTATGAGCATTTGCACGTGTTAGTGAGCAATCTTTGGGGCTGAGCGAGAAACACTCACCTTTCTCCTATGGCACCACCAACAGTCACCAGGGCAAGAAATAGGGCGGTTGCCATCGACAAGTCCTGATTGGTCACATCACATTGAACTGCAACCAATGCTGCAGTATGATGTAGGCCACGAGCAAGGCCCATCAAAGATCGGGCGACTACCAATGAGGCCCTGTTTGCGATATCACCATCTGCCATATTGGTGAATCGAATCATCAGGCCCTGTCCGAGCATTCCAAGTGGGACTCCGATATAAATCCATATCAATGGACGTTTTGACCATCGAATGACGACGCCCGCCAGGAGACGTGCCACTTGGAATGTTATAAATACAGAATTACTATACCCATGTTAGCCCGACGACGCGATACGCGTGGTATGGTCACATACTTGACGAGTGACGCATCTCCTGGGGTATATCCGCCTGCGACTTGGAGGAAGCTCGGGAAGAAGGTCTTGAAGAGAGACAATGACAGAGCATCAAAGAGTCCCAACATACAAGCAGCAACAATAGTCCTCCGTCGGAGCAGAGACAGCGGAACGATCGGTTTCTTGGCGTACCAGCCATCCCAGATCACAAGACATGCCAGACAACCGGCCCCTATCACGAGCATGGCGATCAAGGATGGGCTGTGCCATCTATCGGAGTGTGAGGATCCCGTCAGTGACAAGGGAATGAGAACAAGAGCCGAGCCCGCTATAAGTAGCAGGGCACCGGGCATATCCAGCTCTACCCAGACGTAAACAGCGAGTCTTGACCAGACACGAGGATGTTGTGTTTCGTCTTCCTTTCCATCGTTCTTAGTACTCGCCACTCCGTACACTTTCATAGCCTTATGTTGAAGCACAAGCAGAAGAGTCACGAGCGGCACTGCACAGACGGGCAGCATAATGGCAAATATACCATAGCCCCAGCGCCAACCGGCAGTTACAACGATCTTGCCTGCCGCAATACTGCCAGCTACCAGGACTGCGATACCGGTGATGCTGGTCGGGATGGCTGACAAGAGGCCTCGGTTCGCCTTTGACACCGTTTCGGCTACAAAGACTTGTTCCGTAAGAAGGAAACCGGTGTTTCCCCAGGCATTGAAAATACCAGCAATGACGTAAGTTTCAGCATTGGGACAGGCAGCACTCATGACGCTGCCCACGACATATAAAAGTGTTGCTAGAGCGAAGCCTTCTGCACGTCCTATTGCCTATCATGGACATCAGCGACGAGAAAGAGAGAGAGCCCGTGAATTCGGGTTCTGTATCAGCTCTGAAGAAACAGTTGAGCGGCCTACGTACATCCTCGATTTTGGCGATGATGGGATAGGCACACAGTTGTGCTATGTCACTCACGACCGCGGCAGCGCTAAGTAGTGAATGCTGAGAAAAGGCGCTCGTAGCATACGCGTTGTACGTTGAGGACGTATACACCACGAAACGATCAGCGAACATGGCGAGAATCAATCTAGACATTCTTAGCCGTGGTTGCAAGCATGGTTCGTCTCTTTTGGTTTTGAGCTTACGCAATAAACACAATTGCAAAGACGTTCCTAGACATGTATTGCCTCAATGCCACAGCCTTTCGCACACCAGCCTGTTCGCCATGGTGACCATTGGTGTTGGCAGCGACGTCGACAGCCCGCACTGAAGATGGGCTCTCGGGAGACACCGGGACTCCGTGGGCTTTCTGATTGACCTTCTCGTCTTGCCACATGGTCAAGTTGCTGCGTTGTCAGGCGATGCCACTCTCGAGTGATGACACTTTACTGAAGGTGTGCGAAGACATTCGCACAACGGGTCATGGAACGATCAATCTGCGTGGCCAACTAGCTTATACTTCATGCATTGAGCAGGCTGACGTTATCGTTATCCGGGGACCGGAAGTCGTGTTCTGAATCTAACCACCAAGCTGCATAGAATTGTGGACTTTCGGCGAAGGTTGCCAACCCACCGCCAACGAAACTCCATCATCCATGGCACCACGCATGTTCCATATAAGACATTCCAGCGGCATACTAATGAGCTTACCGCTCAATTGATGAGTATATATGTACTGTCTTCCAAAGAGCCATTCTTGGCAAGTCAATGGCTATCCGTCTGCTCATTCTACATCCTTGAAGATTGGGGCAAATACTCCGTATAGTTCAAGGTTTTGCCAGGAACATGCGGATAATCAAGATAATCTACACCCCGGGGCCCGGGGGCAACTTTCTTTGTGCAGAGACAGGGTTAAGCCGGACAGAAGATGTACCTACATAGCGCCGCACTGCTGATCTTCCGAGACATTTCTGAAACGCCAATATTGTGTACATATGTAGTTCCTCGAGCAAGCGTAGAATTCTCGACGTAGGAATCAGGATATGTACAATGAGATCAGCGTCCAGTGGGGAATTGGACTATGTACGTACATTAGGTACCTAGGTAGCGAGGTGAGAAATTTTGATCTAATCAGATGATCTGGTGCAACCTCGGATACATGCTCCGTTGACCCGATGTTGGTCGACATCAGCAAGGCCACTGTGCCCAATTCTCGAGCAAGCGGCTTCACGTTGGGTGATATGAAGGCATGAGGGTCATATATGATATAAATATTGCATCGGGATCGAGCAGCCAGTGGCCGCCCGAGTGGGAATTCTGCGGTTTGCGGCGCCGGCAGCCATAGGACGACGGGGAAATCGGAAACGAGGGCTTATTAGCCTCATACGTACAGAGTACATATACTCCGTACATATGCATGCAAATCGTGAGTGAGCTAAAATTGGCGTTCGGGAACGATCGGGAGTTGACTTTTGGAAAGTCAAAAGGAACTTAGGAAGGCACTTGAGCTCGGCGACGCGACTTCATGTTAACGTCCATCTGACTGGAAGCGAGCCTCTGGCCCTTTGCCCATCTGATTCACAGAATCGTCTTCCCCCACTTGAGAAACTGCACTCGAAATTCGGCTCCATTCGCGTCAAGTTCCAACCTCCTGCAGTGGCCCCACCATGCTGAGATACAAGGTACATAGCCAATGCCTGTCTCCTATTGGTCACTTTCTTTCACTTTACGCGCGACGCGTTGCAGCTGCGAGCAACTCGCATTTTCAGCTTCATCGTCGTACCCAAAGTACCGCAGGCCCAGCATTCACCACATCTGCCCTTCGCTTCGTCTGCCTTCCCCTCGATACGCAACTACCAGTATCCGCTGATAGCGCCAGAATCCGAGGCAAATCAGACCGCCTAGTAGCCCACGATGGCTGCCGCGCAAGATGTAGACGACTTCGATGGTCAGTGTGTGCCCGGCACTCCTGCGCCCATAGGCTTGGCTTCGTCAATCAGCCAGGAAGCTATCGGCGAATTACTGATGCTCGCTATGTTTAGTCGATATGATGCAAGATGAGGATGAGGAGCAGACCGAGCGTATCATCAACGAAGGTGCGATTTGTTTTCTTCTACTTCTCCTGTTCCCTTCATCTGTTGTGGATTTTACAACTGTGGTGGCCACAGGAGAAACGAAGCTGACTCCAAGTTGCAGAATACAAAACATGGAAGAAAAACAGCCCGTTCCTCTATGATATGGTTCTCGGGTATGCGAACCAATACAACGATGCGCCTGATGTGTTGACTCTTTATGACGTTTTCTAACGAGAAACATAGGACGGCTTTGACGTGGCCTACCCTCACCGTCCAGTGGTTTCCCGATGTCAAGGAACCCGAGGGCAAGAACTATTATATGCATCGACTGCTTCTCGGTACTCACACATCCGACGGTACCTCAAACTTCCTGCAAATCGCGGATGTGCAGATCCCCAAGGTCGAAGCCCCCAATCCCGACGACTACGACGAAGAACGAGGCGAGATTGGCGGATACGGTAGCTCGGGTGATATCGCTGCCATCAAGTTTGAGATCGTCCAGAGAATTGAGCACCCCGGCGAGGTGAACAAGGCTCGCTACCAGCCGCAAAACCCAGACATTATTGCCACGCTTTGCGTCGACGGCAAGCTTCTTGTCTTTGATCGCACCAAGCATCCTCTCCAGCCTGCTTCTCTCGGGAAAGTAAATGCGCAGGTCGAACTGCTAGGGCACAAGTCGGAAGGTTTCGCTCTCGACTGGAGCCCGCACGATGCTGGATGCCTAGCTTCTGGCAGCGAAGATAGGACAATGTGTTTGTGGTACGTCAACGTGGAAATGACCTTCTCATGTGGCTATGCTATATGTTTGCTGGATTTATGATGAGGGGCTAACCATTAGACTAGGGACCTGAGGAAGCTGGAAGCCGATGTCAAGGTCCTCAAGCCGTGGCGACGTTACACACATCACACGCAAGTTGTCAACGATGTTCAGTATCATCACGTTTCCAAGAACTTCATCGGAACCGTGTCCGACGATTTGACGCTGCAGATTGTCGACATCAGACAGAAGAGCACGACAACTGCTTCACTTGTGGCCAACGGGGGCCATCTAGATGCCATCAACGCGCTCGCATTCAACCCCAACTCCGAGGTACTGGTCGCCACAGCATCTGCCGACAAGACTGTCGGCATTTGGGACTTGAGGAACGTCAGAGAAAAGGTTCACACGCTGGAGGGACACAGTGACGCCGTGACCTCCATTTATTGGCATCCGACGGAAGCTGGTATCCTCGGTAGCGGTAGTTACGACAGGAGGATCAACTTCTGGGACCTGTCGCGTGTGGGCGAGGAGCAATTGCCAGAAGATCAAGAGGATGGACCACCAGAGCTGTACGTATTATACATGATGCTGCCTACGTGGTGCTGCGCGGCCAGAAGCACTATACCCCTCGCTTCACTCCTCCCCCCACAAAAAGAAACAAATAATGAAGAAAGAAAGATAATGGGAAAAGGGAGAGGAAGAGTATCGAAATCCAGAATGGGGAAAGAAGCTAACTTTGAGACATAGGCTCTTCATGCACGGTGGCCACACCAATCATCTCGCCGACTTTAGCTGGAACCCTAACGAGCCATGGCTGGTAGCCAGCGCCGCAGAAGACAACATGTTGCAGATCTGGAAGGTGGCCGATTCCATTGTTGGTGGAGATGATGCCGAGTTGCCCATCGATGAGTTGGACCGATAGGGAAGGTCGAAGTTCATGGAAGGGAAGAGACGCCTGACCTCGTGGGCCGAGGTGGACAAGGATTGCCCTGACAGAGAGGGAGGAGGCTTGCCTACTGATGAGGGGTGGGAATGGTTCAAATGGAAAGAATGAATTGAGCGAGGGCGTGCAGTTCCTGGAAGGGTAAAATTCTCGACTTTCTTTCCGCTATGTATGCTCTTGGCACACGTGTATAATTGCTACGACTTGAGACAAGGAACCTCATATCATACGCATGTTGTCGTCAGGTTGTCAAACATAGTCAAAGTCAAGGTGGTTAAGGGGTGACCAAACGTGGCATGTCGAGATTACGTGAAGGGTGCCGCATTGGTCCAGTCTGACAACGAGGCGCCTTATCAATAGATGACGTGTGCAACATCGTCCGGGCCCCTTTATCTTCGTTTGCGCGAATCCCGTCTGAGGTTATTGACCCAAACTTACGTCCGTAAAGTACTATAAGCTACAGAACACACAGCGTCAGACGAGGCAACGAAAGTTTGAATACGAAATAAGTCTTTGCTAGGTACGTACTCACACAAGGGGAAGCCTGAATGAGTCCAGAGAGAATTGACACTGTCGAGGAATGGCCAACATCAGATAGTATGGAAAACGTGAGAGCATTCACAATTCTCGTTAACTCTTACAGGAAATTCCCAAGCGAGTACGGAGAGGTATCATAGCCGGTCACCGATCCTATTAAGAAAGAAGTCGTTTCACAATTCAAACGGGGTGAAATATAAAGCTGTGGCATGAACGGTGACACAAAACAACCTGTGTTGGAAGCACCTGATCGAGAACAAACAGCCATGTGAGCTCTTGCGGCCAGTTGCAATCTTCTCAGGAGACTTCACGGATCTGAACCCAATCACCGCATTCATCATAAAGAAATCGAAGCAAATGTTGAGTGAATCAGTCCAGTCTGACAACAAGGCGCCTTTCACAGTGCAAGGCGGGAACGTTGGTGAGCCGAAAGTGAGATTACGCGACGAAGACGACTGTGTCACAATAAGCACGGCACTCTATTCATATCACGCACCATACTGTACACCGCTTTGTTTGCGTTCGGGTGAAGTTCATTTCGACCCAAGCGCTCTGACATTCACAGAATATAAAAGGCTCACATTATCGACGAATAAGACTCACAAACCGTCACTCATACACGCAAGCACACTCTCATCTCACGATACCTAAATATGGCCCTCCCCTTTGACCCAGACGTCATCAAGCGAAACCTTCGCGCCCATGGCTTCACGTCCCACCACGCCGCCATGGTGACGCACCTCGCGCTCGACAAGCTGCGCGAAATACACGGCGCAACCAATCAGCCCGTGACGCTCCAGTGCATTGCCGAGGCCATCAAGCAGCATGCCGCCGAGGAAGTGGCACGCGAAAAGGCCTTGCGGCCCGAAATTCGGGAACGAGGAATATCCATGCTCGAGGACATGGAAGAGGATCTGCAGCGGTTACGAAGCCTGCCCCGGATAGAGACGCACATTGTCAAAGATCCGCCGCGGAACGGCAAGCATACGAAGCGGTTCCTCTTCGACGACGACGGCCTGGAGTATTTCTTTGGAGCTGAAGATCCGTATCGTGGGCCTCCATCGCGGCGGCGGGACAACGCAGCAGCAGCTGGTGATGGCGTTCCTCCCAAGAAGCATCGTCGCGATATCATCACCGCGCTGTGTTCGCGAGTAGAGCTGGCAGTTGAGCTGGGCAAGCATCTCGGTCCCGAGGACCTCATCTCTCTGTACGCAACGAGCAGGACATTCCACGAGGCCATCAACGAACACCTCCTGTCCAGTATCCGGACCTGGATCGAGTACCGAGCCCCCGAGGCAGGTCGCATCTTCAAATACAAACTCTACCGACGGCACCTGATCCCCGATCCGGCCGGTCGCACATGGGCCGCTCAGTACAAAGGCACAAGCACCGAGAGGGAGCAGCCGCAGCTCATGCTCCGGATTCGTACCGTCCCAGGCCTGCGGTACCTTCAACTCGTGCTGATACGAGACCGATGCTGTCGACAGATCCTAGCCATCATGGCACGCAACGGCTTCCTCATGCCCAAGTCGATGCACCACACGCTCTTGCAGCTCTGGCTCCTCATGGACATTCCCACCACGGGACAACGGCAAGCCCTTCTACGGAACACGGACATCTGGACCGACCAGCAGCTTTACAATGCGCAGCTGTTCTTTGTCAAGCTCTCCCTCGTGTTCAACAGCTCCATCTACGGGCCCCTCTCCAACGAACTCCTCCACCTGGCTCTCGGTGAAAAGGGGCTCTACCCGCTCTGGCAGCTCCTCATGCGGAAACGGTTCACCACCCTTGCTGAGGTTCTCGCATGGAAAGTCCGCTACAGCGGCGTAACTGTCCCCACTGATGCTGCCGTCTACGGCGTGCCCGCCTACGAAGTCGGCATAGGACACATGGAGGGTTGGGGCCTCGGAGAGATGCACCTCCAGCGGCCAGACGAGCTTATCCCGACCGAGGCTGTTGCGCGGGGCCTCGAGCTGGACGAGCACATCATGTACATGATGATCTGGGGGAACATTGACTTTGCCACTACGGAGAATATCGTACCCACCGAGGAGGACATATACATGTCGGATGAGGAAGAGACCCTCGAGCACATGGATACGACGGGTCACTGGAAGGAGAAGCACGCGCTGAAGAAGCGTTTCCTGGAGCTGACGTCTGCGCAGCAAGAGCAGATTGTGGCAGATGACGAAGATGACCGCATGCGAGCACTAGCTTGGACGGGGGACTCGAGTGGGCGAGTGGCATCAGGTTCGGGTGACGACTCGGACGATGAGGCGGCACCGTATACGCTGGATGATGAAATCAGACGAGGATATATTGTTCGTCAGCGGAGCAGGAAGGAAGGCCAGGTTGTGCCTCCGTGCAGCACGGCTGATACGCAAGGCTGGTGTGACTTTGTGGAGGCTGCTCTGAGGACTGTGCCTCCGGAATGTAGTGTGGATCAGGACCTCCGCGCGCAAGTCTTTCAAGATGATGAGGATGAGGAAATTCATGGCGATTGGGACTGGGAGGCCTGGTTGGCTGAGCAGGGGGGCAATGGGCATCCTGCGGTGGGGAGTTCCTCGACAGAGCAAGATGTACGAGAGGGCGAGGGTGAGAGTGAGGAAGAGGACGAGCTTGAAACCGAAGACGACGATGACGACGACGACGACGATGATGATGATGATACAGAAACCATAATCCTGGGTGAGCAGCATTTACGACATGATGAATCAGTCGGCAGCGAGGACTACGGGATGGAGGCTCGGCATGACGAGGATGATCATGGCACTGGATCTGAGACTGCTGAGGATGGCAGTGAGCATGACGAGGAGGAACGTGTCAAAGCCAGACACTCGCTGCTCTTTGAGGCAAGCGAATACTTTAGACTAGATTCGACTACATGCCTGAGCGAGCAGCTGCGTGGGCTACTTCAGAAACACGTCCCTCAGCTGGTGATTCCGGAAGAAGCAGTAAGACAAAGACATGCCTCGGTGTTGAGAGAGCGTCGATATAAAGGGTGAAAGAAGAAGAGATATGACGAAAGAGGAAGAAAGAGAAGGAAACGTAGCGGAGAATGGGGGAAAGGAAATGCGAGAAGACCTGTTCTGAATAGACACATAATTCATGAAGACTGTTTTGGCACAGGATTTGGTGGCGTACTCGCCCCTTTCAATTATGTATCACTCAGACCCCAATTATACCCAATATGTATAATGTCATGCAACTGATATTTGCGACCTTGTACTGTGAGAGGTGGTTTGAGGAGGGCATGAGGAGAAAACTCCAAGAAGAGCTCAGCACGGAGAGAAAGTCTGCATACGGTCACCGCTGGGAATGGAATCTTGCCAGTTGAAGACTAGGTACGACTCTACGAAAGAAATAACAACTAATACCAGGTAGACAGACCAACCACGAAAAGTCAGCCCCTACATACTGTAATCAGAGATAAACATCACGGCACGGCAGAGGCATATTCCAGAACATCAGCCAAGCAGACCACATAGCCAACGGCACACAATGTCCATAGAGACTGAGAATACCTTGACTGTATAAAGACTTAAAAGAGGCCACAAAATGAACGAAAGAAAGAAAACCAACACCCACAAGTCCTAGATCCGCGACCCCCCACTCCCCCCCTCTCCTCTCCCAACGGTGCAACCTATAATAAGAAGAGAGGGTAAAATAAAAACCTAGACATGGAAGTTGATGGAAGAAACAAACTGCGAAAAAAAATAGAAATCCTCAACTCATACGCCACCGGCCAAAAAGGAAAAAGAAGAATTCCCTGACACACTCCCTTTTCGCTATGCACCCATCCTCCCGGGGACGCTAAGGCTTAAATTTTTCTTTCTTTCTCAGCAAAATGCCATGCCACGCACGATTCCGTTCCCACAAGTGCCAAAGTGTTCCAAAGGTTCCAAGTCCAAGTCCAAAATACATGTCGAGAAATCAGAATAACACGAAAAAGAAACAAAACAAAAAGGACATATCCCGCCTACTCCTCCCCCCCCCCCGCCCCCTTCCTTCGGGCCCCTACGTGTGTCAGGATCGTCAGCCATCCACCCCCCTCGGGCAACAAGCCGAGAGAGACAGAAGGGGGTTGACATGACGATCCAACAGACACAAACAAGAGGATATACCAGCAAGAAGATGGTTCAACTCTTGTTCCTGAACAAGCATCGTACGCGTAGCCCAGGCCTCATCGACGGCAGAGAAGTCGCGACCCAACAATGCATCACTATTTCCTTTTCTTCTCCCTTGCCTCTTTTTTTTTTCTCCTTCCTGGCACCACCACACCACCTACCACAGCACGCCCGAAAGATAGTCCAACACTCCGTTCCTTGATCCTGCAGCACAAACGAGTCAACGCGGACCAACGAATAAAAAGAAGAAAAAAAACCAATGCCCACACCGATGCCTCCTGATTCCATTCGCAAAGACGCAAAAACACCAAGCCGAATATCTGCCTAAGAAGGTAAGAAGGGGAGGTAGGTATATCCTTGACGAGTCAAGTCCATGCTCCGCGAGTGTTTATTTCATTCCCAAAAGAAACCGTTCCTGTGATGTAGGCGAAAATGGCACCACGACACAAATTGTCAAAGTGAGATTGATTGGCCCATTAAAACATAATCTCGGTTGAACGAGCAGCCGGTCTCTAGATTTTTCTTTTCTTTTGCGCAAGTAAACAAACATGTTGTGCTGTTTTGCCTTATGCGGGTGACTTGCTTGGCGCGGCACCACCGCCATTCTGGCGAGGGTCATTGCCGCCAACGCTGAGTCCGCCCATACCGGAAGAGAGGAATGCGAATGGATCATTTTCACCACCGTTGTTGTTATTGTTGTTGTAGAAGTTATTCGAGGGAGGCGCCCCCGCGGATGCGGGGCCGTTGGAAGCGGACTGGAAAGCGGCTTCGGCAGCTCTGCTATCAAAAGGGCCGGCAGAGTGCGCACCGGGGCCCGGAGCGTAGCTCTGGTTGTTCATGGAACTGGTGTAAGCTCCCGCGTGGCCGCCGAGACCAGAGGGGAGGAAGTGGCTAGGAGGGCCGCCAAAGTGCTGGTTGTATCCAACGGCAGATCCGAAAGCGTTGGCCGAATTGTAATGTCCTGGTACAGGTCCGTGTCCGAGCCCAGGTCCAGGAGTGCCCGCCATAGAGCCCTGGCTCATGCTGTATTGAGACGCATTGTCCATGGGAGAGGGATAGCCCGAGTCTGCAACGATGGCGGCACCAGCTCGGCTGGCTCCGCAGCGAAGACAGCACACATTCTTGGCAAAGTTATGGTAGCCGCACACCTCGTTGCCACATTTCCAATCGCCGGCCCGGAAAGGCACCACGCCGCCTCCGCCCATGCGGCCACCGCCATGTCCCATGGGTCCGTGATGTCCACCATGAGGAGGAGGGGGCATGATGGCAGGGGGGCCGTAACCACCTCCGTAGCCACCGTAGCCTCCAGGGACGTCGTGGCCAGGGCCGGAGCCAGCGGCGGGGAAGGAGCATCGGAAACAAGCAGTTCGGCGCTGGAAGTTAGAGAAGCCGCATGAAGGGCATGTCCAATCGCCAGGTCTGGGCCTGTTCTTGCTTGGGGGGAAGGGAGTAAGAATGTCTTGAGCACGATCCAGAACGCGACTGGAAGAGGGCGAAACTTCAATGGCCTTTTCATTCAGTGCACGACCGTTCATACACAAGCTTTCGGCAGCCTGCAGCGTGACGTTAGTCTCAAGTCAATGATGGAGGGAGCCAAACGCTCATTCTGCTTCTCCATTGGGGTACCTATCATCTTTGAAGGGAAAGAGACAAGATGAGAGCACGAACGACGGAAACTCACCTCTTCATGGGACGAAAACACAGCAAAACCAGTTCCAGTAGGTTTGTGCTGCTCTGGGGTGCGCAGCGTCCAAAAAGCAATGGGGCGTCCACCAAACTGCGTAAACCAGCTCTCCAGCTCAGATTGAGTCGTATCGTGAGGCAGCCCAGACATGTGAAGGACTTTGCTCCTCTCGGACAGGAAGGCTCGCACATCAGCTCTGGCATCCATGGGTCGAGTCAGCACATCTGGATGATCTTGAGGAGGCTGCGACTTGCGGATCAAGCCTCGCAGAACACGTGCAAGAGTGATGGCCTCTTCCATGGCGCGTCGTGGCGACGCAGGAGCCAAGGCCTGCAGGTGAAAGGGCAAGTTGTGCTTGATTGGGGCGCTCGACTGAATTGGTTCGACTTCGAGAGCGGCACAGATGTTGGAGAGCATCGAGGGACCAAAGGGAAGAGACTCGGGGTGGTGCTGTTGCCATCGCTGATATTCTGTTCGGAGATCGAATGTGCGGGAGTGCTGCAGATACGGGGGCAGGACAACAGCTTTGTCACGGGCTTCCCGTGGAAGCTGTACACGGAGATCCCATGCGTCAAGTGTGACAAAAACAAAGTCAAGATTCTTGGACGTCAGGTACTCGGTAGCAAATGTATCGAATCGAGATATAGCGTCCTTAAAGGTACCCGCGTTCCGAACATGCTCCCAGGTAAGGGTCGTTAGGCTCGCTGTGCACGCCAAGTCGGTCAGATATGATTCTTCCATTGCTTGTATTCCATGGCACTTCAAGACAGACACGGGGTTGACTCGGCAGAAGTGTGATGGCACAGCCATCAAGACGTTTCAGGAGGGAACTTGATATACGTCAGGCCAAGGGGTGCCTTGCTGGCTGCATAGACTCACTGCAAAGAGGCGTAATAGGCGTGTTCACAGGCTTAACGAGGACACTTTCGTGGGTGATCTAATTATGAGAAAATCCAGGGTTAGTAATTGTCAGAGAAAGGACGCATTAATTGGATGCTGTTTTGCAGACGAGCCCAATGATTCTTACCTCCTCAAGCGAGTTGGCGTCCAGGAGAATCCAGCCGAGCTCAATGACTTCAGCAGAGTCCTTGGTGACATAGACGCCGTGCTCGTCGCATGTTGTAGCAACATGAATCACAACATAACGATCGACATTGAGCCGGGAGGGCTGCTGGGAAGACATGATGGTTGGCTTCGCAGACGGTCGCAGATAGGCGCGGATTGTGCGGGCTCAATGAGCAATGCAGAAGACGGAGATTGGCGTCAGCAGCAGCAGCAGCAACGTAACGTGCCGGCTCGTCGACTTGGAGGAACGAAATGTCGAGAGATGGAAGAGAGAGGACGGAGATGCAGCCTGTGACCCAGCCGGCTCTCCAGAAGGTATGACGGTGACGGAGGACGGTTGAACGGAGAATCGATGGTGTTGTAACGACAAAAGCCAGCTGAAGCTTCAGGAGGTTTTTGCCGAGCGAAAAAGAGCCGCAGCCTGCAGGCAGAACGGACGGGGACTGGAGAATTGCACGGGCCGACGACCGTGAGCAAGTTGAAAGCAACGAGAACGGAGACTCGGAGAGGGGCTGCGCTTAATAACAGACCCCCCCTTCCAGTCTCCAAGACTTCAGAGCTGAGAGCAGTAATAAGCGACGAGGGGCCAGTGGGAACGCAAACAAACGCAACACCACAAAAGACTGACTCCTACGTGTTGGCAGAAAAGTGCACCCTCAACAATTAACTGCCGGACGCGCCGCCGGAACGCGATGGTATACCTGTATTCTTTCTTGCGTTGAAAAGCGCGCACGTCTTCGCCCTTCACAACAGACGCCACCGGAAGCAGGAAGAGCCAGAACTACCTGCGCAGCGATTTCCAACCAGACAGGGACGCGCAGATTATTAGAGCGGATCGTCGGGAGAAGCCAGGGCTCGATAACAAGGCACACACAGCCATGTTTTCTCACTTTGTATTCTGTACTCTGTCCTCCGTACATACTCTGTACAGAGAACGCAGGCGCCCATCCAAAGCCCTGGACGCACCGGGGCCGAACGAAATCGACGGGGCCTGTCAGATTTCCCGCTGTTCAGTTCAGTCTTGACAAGTCGCGGGAACTTGGAAGCCAAGCCTCGAAGACAGGGGGGCCATGGGATTCGAGAAGTCAAGTCTGGCGTGCTGGGATCAGGCCTGCCGCCTGGTAATCGGCAGCAGCAAATGAGTCCATATCCAACAACCAGGTGCTCGGTATCAGGACGGCTGTCAAACGCTCGAAATCACGGGCGGCCTTTTGATCCTTTGGATACCCTGGGTAAAACGCGCTGTTTCATCCACCCGGAATGCGACTTGTTGATTTCTTGCTCGTTGATGCTGCATGCCACAAGGCTGAAGTCGAGTTATCGGCTTTGACGGCGCGGTGTCTTGGGTCGTGCCAGCATCATCGGATGTCGCTCAAGCCACGGCCGGTGCATTGCTCCCCAGCCAGGGCCAGGGATTGCATGCTTTGCAGCTTCTCTCATCTCGTTGCGAGGTATTCATCCATGATCCGACAGAATGCGCATTGGTGGCGCTAGGGTTGTTATGGCGCAACGACCCGACTGTACCTGAGGCTCCTGAGCATGCGGTGAGCCGCCAAACGCCACTTTATCCGCTGGTGCCGTGTTTCTCGCGGCAATTCTCTCGCTGCGTTGCATTTGCCGATGCGATGTTGCTCACAGTTAGCCTACCGTCTGAGCATTTGAAATCCAGAATTTGGACGGCGTTGACAAGGGGAGAAAACCGTCACTTCATAAGTTCATATACTGGCGACAACCTCGGTCAATGGTGAAGGAACTGTCAATCGCAGCGCACGTGAACTTGGTGCGCAACTCGAGGGCTTTAACTGAACCACAGCATGAGGCGCACGTCACGCCATGATCGCGGATGGCATCATTGTGTTTCCTGCCAACATCTCTACAGTTCAGTGCGAGCCTGTGCGGTAACGTCTTGCACTTGTCTTGTCTCGGCGGGTATTGGCTACTGCAGCTATCGACTGGTAGAGGCTACTCATCTCGCGCGACTGTCCAGGACACAATGTTCACTGGTTCCGCTCTACTCTTTTACTAGACTTGTTGCGCAGGAAGTCGTAACATGATCCCTTTTGTTCGACTACATATCACAACTTATGGCTGTGGTTACTCGGACTAGTCGGACGGGCAGATATGCATTGATCATTTCCTTGTGACTCCATCGTAGAAAATGCCTCTGAACTGTACAAGACTCACCATCACAAAACAAGTAGATGGGGTCCAAGTAGGGCACGCAACATTCCGAATCACACTCACAGCCAGTCTATTTTCAACGCTCATTGTCCACTGCTCTGCAAGGGTCACACTGTTGCACACATCTACAACAACCGTCAGTATAGACACGTTTCTTCCCATGTGTTCCTGAGCAGGATCAAAGTCCAAACACTATCCTTTCGATGGGCTTTCACTCCAGCAGCCGATATGCCAACAAAGAGATGCGTCTTGTTGTTTCGTCTCCTGCGCTCTCCCGTCTCTGACTCTAAAGCGGTCAGATTCGTGAGTTGTCGACTCGGAGCTAAAGTTTGTACTCAGATGCTGATGCACTTGCCGGACATGTGCCGTCGTACAGAGACACAACTACGACTCACGAGAGTGCGCGCATATTCGGGACGATGCTTTGCGGAGACGGTTGTGAGCAGCATGTACTTATGTACTTGGCTGTACTGCCGGTATGTACTTGGTCAGCATTATTCTGTACATACATTAGGTAGCTCCTGAGTTTCCTACCATGTGGGAATTGACAATGCAGCGTTGACTACAACATACATATGTACCACTTGTGATTTACTAATTAGTGCTGATTCCCTTTTTATTTGTAGTTATTCTTTTTTTAATTCACCATAGCATGCACTGACGCTTCCCGAATCCCAATCCATCTTTCAAGTTCCATCCGAGCCCTCCAACCGTGTATGACGAAACTGCTGAAGATCTCCAAGCTCGGCTGAAATCTTGATGCATGCCATGTTCGCAACAGAACAGTCACTAGCGCTCAGCTCACGTATTGAAGTCAGCTCCAGCACTGGGTATGGGCTAGGTATGTAGCGTATGTAGCTTCACAGCCCTCGTGGCATAGGTAGATACTCCGTACAATCCGCACACGTGCAGGCTACGTCATCTTGTTTCTCCTTTCACCATGTCGCACGGTACCCGTTCCATGGCGGCCTAGAACTACGCCTTTTTGAAGTTCGAACCCATTTCTGACGTATGTACATTGTCATTTGCACGCGCAAGGACAAAGGACACTACATACCTGCTACATAATAAGTACATA
The DNA here is from genome assembly GCA_004016085.1 of Claviceps quebecensis. Lineage (NCBI taxonomy): Eukaryota > Fungi > Ascomycota > Sordariomycetes > Hypocreales > Clavicipitaceae > Claviceps > Claviceps quebecensis. The sequence continues at coordinate 38,613 of QEQW01000044.1, forward strand.
GACACATAAAATGTACCTATCCCTGGAAACCTGGCAAACGTCGTCGCCCCGCCACCCACTGCGGATATGTATCCTAGAGGCTAGACTCTAGAGCCCAATTCCAACTTCCCACGAAGTCGAGAGCTGCAACTTACAACCACACAATCGGATCCCCTCTCGTCACCAGCATTCTACCTACAGGGAGGCTTGCGCGTTGAGTCCTTTTTCACTCGCATCACGATTTGCCGCCTTTCACCTTCTGTTTCCGCCGCATTACGCACTTGCGCTTCTCTGCATACCGGAAACGTGCTCCCAATTACCTGTCGTCCACCATGGGTGCCGCATCCGCCGTCCTTACCATCATCATCACCATCTTCTGTGAGTATCATCCCGGCCCTTCCCAACGAAACGAAACGAAACACAGAATACGATCCGTTCCTGGTGGCTAACCTGTTGTGAAAAGTCCCTCCATTGGGAGTATGGCTCTTGGCAGGATGTGGAATGGGTACGTTATCTGTTTCATCAAGATACTGTGCTTCCCTTGTATAGATTGCATGATTTCAAAATCGTCCCCGCCGTTGGTCTTGACCTTGAATCTTAATTAACGCAGAACAGACTTGTTCATCAATATCTGTTTGACCCTCCTGGGATACCTTCCGGGCCACGTACACGCGTTTTACCTGGAGTATGTCTACTACGATCGCCGTGAGGAGGCTCTCCAAGGACGAACGCCTGCGCGTCGTGCGCCGGGAGTATACTCTGATAATGTCCAGACTGGCGGGGGGGGCTATGGCACGATTGCGCAGCCGACTGCTTGAGGAGGAGGGATCGGTGTGGTAGACGTTGATGGATCGTTCAACCTTGGGCGAGGGAGAGATGCGATGCAGTAATTGATCGCGGCATAACTTGATGGCGTGCCTCGTGGGGCTGGATGTGCTGGTATTTGTGGACGAGTAGTTCCATGGAGACCAGTTCTGATGAAGCTTGTTTGTTTGTGAGCCGTCAATTCTTGCCTGTCCGATTACTTCCTGCAATTAAGTACCTGTTTTGGTCATTTAGAATCTCATAGCATGCTCTTACTCTAGTATTACAATGAACCTCGAATCGTTATTGCAATCCCTAAGTCTCTGCTTTCCTCGTTTCACCTTCAATGCCTTTCTTTGTTGAATTGGTGATTTTACAGACATAGTATGTAGGAATCAACTGACCGGGTTTCCGAGATGGGTTCAACTTGGGCCAGCAATGCCCAGATCACTACCGCGGAAAAGAGCGTACATTCCCACTGAAAAGACGTTCGTATTGCAAATGATGCTTATCGATGCGGCTCCCTTGTAAATTGGAACGGGCATAGGGTAGTGGTCTCACTGAGTCACTGGGCTCCCTGTGCGACAGTCAGGTACAAAACAGTGCGAAGTTGTGCGATATTCTATAGCCCTGTAAAGCTGCAACTTCAGCCCAGTTACGTAAAGAAGGCCATCAGAGTGGGTGTGGAAGCAGTTTAGAGTTATTCTGTGAGAAGCTGTGTCGCGTCAGGCACTGTTTGGTGTTTGGATGATTGCCGCCCATTGATCGCGTCTACAGACTCTACACGGTGCGCCCGTCCCGGTCTTGTCCCATCCGTTGTTGTTTCCCCCCCCCCACACCATCTTCACATGCATCCCAACGGCGAACGCACACCATCAGACAAGACAAGACAGACACCAGCTACATATGTACTGTACTTTGCCCATCCGCCCGAGTTAACAGAAACAAAGCTCCCTCGACATGAGCCTGCCACGTCGGCTTCCCCAGGCCCATGCCCACCTTTGATTGAACAGCTCACCACACCGCGCCGCTGGATTCGGCCAACACAGCAAGAGGGGTGCTCACCAGGCCTAGGTACATTATACTGTATACATGTGAGGCTATGATGAAGAACAGCGGATGCAATGCGCAGGTGTCAAGTGGCCAACGCTAATAAAAGAGCACATGGGAAGAACAAAGTCGCTGTTTTGACAAACCCCGACGACCGACGACAACGCATCTCATGAACCGGTTCGGGGTTCGTGGGGGGTCTCAGTCAGAAACTCGGTGTAGCACCTTGTGCTGGCCACTGCTGGGTCTAGGCGAGGAATCGGAGAGCACTACGGAGGTACATAGGTAGGTAGAGGAGAAAATTAGAGGCTCTACACGGTCCAATCCCCGCTCCAAGGCCCGTTTTGTGTGTCTTGGGTTGTAACTTGTCCGGTCGCCCTGATTGTCTGGAATGTGAAGGTGAAATTCTCTATTTCTATTTCGATGCTGACATTTTTCTTTCCTTGCAACTCAGCATCTTTTTTCTCTGGAGGCAGTCTTTTGGCCAGAGAAGAGCGGCGCATGCAAGGGAGTTGCCTGCTCTGGGTGTCTTCTGCTCGGACTGTACACTGGACACTGGACAGCAACCATCGCACACGTTCGGGCTTGTCCCTTGACAAGTTGAACTCCCTTGTCGCCATCCTGATCCTGGTCTGACAGGCTGACGAGAGACACGGATCGCTGAGCAAGCAATTAAAGCTTTGGGGACAATCAGACGAAATCGAATTTCCCGACAACACTGCATTTTGTCCTCCTCATCTCATCAACAATACATACATACCCCGTACCCTAACGCCTCTCATCTATCCCCCCCCAGCTGCGAGGTTCGAGCACGATTCGCTCGTTCGCTTCGGTCCCGCGGTACTTCTCGTTGGCGAAACTCTACTTTGATATTCGAACCAATTTTGAATTTACCGAAAACAGGCATTGCTTCGACCATTGCCTGTGCAGTGCATTCAGCAGCAGCACCAACAGCAGCAGCAGCAGCAGCCATTTGATCGACTTGCTCAGCATGGCCTCAACACCACTCACCCATGGCCCTCTCCGCGCCCAACAAGCGCACTCTCGCCAGCCAGCCTCTGCGACACCATCGTCAAGTCGTCGTGCTCATAGCGACAGCGACCAGGCGAGACGTCCGCTCCCCCTGATAACACATCCATGGGGGCCAAACCCGACATCCACAAGCGCGTCGTCCACCAGCGTCGTCCCTCAAACCGCAGAGGGCAAAGCCATCCCTGTGGATGGCGCAACGGCGGAAAATCGAACTCTGGCGCTGCGCGAAATTAACAACCAGTTCCCCAGCCGGCAGAGATGCACCAACCCGAAGAACGATGCACAATCGGGCATCAGCGAACCCGTCGTGGTACGCACGTATTATGCCCCTGCTCCGCGTCGACACGATGCGGCAACTTACAGTGGAGTGGCATCCAAAGCGGGGGCAACGGCCATTGGTGCAGCCCGCCGTCTCGCATTCGCCAGTCATCTCTCTCCAGCGGCGCGGACATCAAATAACAACACTTACACGGGGAAAGCACCGGCCTTGGATGTATGCCAAGACCAAGGCACGCATCTACCGCCAATCAAGGCCTTTACATTCAAGAGCTTCATGGCTCACTCAGAGGCGCACTCTGGGCCCGACGACATTAATGCAGACCTGGATAGAATCGCAGAGATATGTGCCCGATCACGTTATTGCTTGAGTGATCAGTACGAGGTGCATTATACTCCGCGCGGATCGAGAGTCACGTTCCATGCCACGGGCTCGCATCAGGACCCTCGGGACGGGCCGGCGCTGCCCTTCCAGGTTGTCCCCTTGAGAAATGGCCAGCAGGATATGCATATCTTGGCAAATCACCGGCGGAGGAGACGCTTCGGCAGGGTGAGCAGCAGAGCTGTGGGCACACTGGAGACCATTGTCTCTGTGAGCCGCTCCTCTGAGGAGGATGACGCGGAGAGGAAAGCGGCCACGGCGACTCCAAAGGAATCGTCTGGGCCCTCTTCCCCGAGAGCAGCATCACCTCTTGCGGGACGAGAAATGTCTGACTCGCAGGATGAGACGCGGCCGCCACTGCCGGGCAGAAGACACTCTACCTCGTTGGCCCTGATCGAACCTTCCAGACAGAGTCGTTCGGCATCGGATCCGACAGCGTTTCGGGCCGCCTCGTCAGCTTTGGTCAGCGAGCCGGCTTTGCCGCAGGCCTCGGCTAGACAGCTGGAAACGCGAACTGCGTCGTCGGTAGCCCGGCCGGTCAAGGCCCAAGGATACCACACCCGCGTGCTGTCGGCTCCCGTGGCTAATAGCCGGGATGCGCATTTCGTGCGAGGATCCATCTCGCCAGTTCATCACCAGGGCATATCGGGCAAGACTGTCTTGTCTTCTATATCTGGCTGGCTGCCCTGGACGTCTGCGTCTGCAGTCCCGCCGGGCCGAGCCGAGAGTAGCTTGCGGTATCTGCTGCATACTACTGGGCATAAGGCGAAGAGAACTGCTGGAGTCATGACGTAGCATGGATGGGACGAGAAGAATGAGAAGAACGAGAAGAGGGACATTTGGCGGATCGGTGTACTCTAGAGGTTGCAGCAGTGGCCAACTCTAGAGGGGCATTGATAGGTCTTGTTTCGAGTACAATGGAACTTGAAGTAAATGGACAGTTTGAGTACTACAGACTCTTGGCAAACGGATGCCATGATGCGGATTTGTTTTGGATTCGTGATTTACATGGCTCTCAGTGTTTTTTTTTTCTTGATTTCTTTCATGCATTCATTCATTCATTCATTCAATCTTTTTGGCCATTTATTTCTTCCTCCCTGTGTAAGTTCCGTTATTGTACCCAGGCATGTGAGTGAGTGTGTAGGTAGTACATACGGGTAGAGAAGTAGGGGGCCTACGATATGTGTACTACTTTGCCAGGGGCATCAACGACACTCCGTCCTGTGTCTCAGCGCCAGTACGTGTGAGAGGATGAGAGGCCACGATCGAAAAAAATTGAAAGACTACCTACCAAAGAAGGGCGGGTACCACTGACCAGCTGGTCAGTATGCAGACCCGCCGCCCATGTGCTCTACAAGTCCAGAGACGAGTGACGACACGCCGCAGAGTAGGTAGTAAGCTTAGGGTCCTCTGTAGTGCTGCGAAGTTCAAACGATCTCTGTGTCGAGGCGGACTGGGGAGAGGGAGCTGGAAGGCGACATGCCCGACATTGCACATTCAGTCGATGACGAACAACTTAGAAATATAAACTCGTGAATATCACTGACTCCTGAAACCCGAAACTTGGAGCTCTAGCAAGTAACATTCATAAAACAAATTCGAAATCAATCCACCAGTGACCACAGTAGGTCATCAAAAAGTGTCAAGAACCCATCACCCATTTCACAAAAAAAATAAAAAAAATAAAAATTGAATCATCACGCAACAATCGTAAATGTCCTCCCCCGTCCACTATCATCCCAAGACCATCTCGAGCTCAGCATCCACCCCCTCTCGCGATGCCCGTTTCCGCCGCTTGTTTCCGTTCCGCGGCCCATCGCAATAGAAGAGTAGGCATGCATTCAGGTCGCTTCACCACGGCATACGAGGTGCGTACCCGTTGTCGACGGTAGCTTGCTTAGCGGCAGCGGGATGGCCTCCAACGCGAGGAGCCGCAAGTTGGTCTCTGTGGGGATTCGGAAGGGGCGCGGGAGCAGCCATGACGGCGGTTGCGAGGCAGGCCATGATGATGGAGATGGAGCGCATGATGGTGGAAGACGGGAAGGCTGGAGCCCAGAGGTAGAAGATGGGGGGGTTTCGTTTCAATTCAACCGATCAAACGCCACTGTTGAAGATGCGGTGTTTTGTTTTGTGTGTGGACGTAGGATGTTTGGATGAGTGTACGGACGTATAGACGTATAGACGTATAGACGAAATGTACGTTAGATGAGTGTACTGTGTGTATGAATATATGTGTAAATGTATATATAAAGGATGTGTGAATGTTAAGATGTGTCAATGTATGTATGTATGTATGCATGCAAGAAGGAATGAATGTGTATGAACAAAGTAAGCAGCCCGAGAAGTCGAGAGTCGAGACGATCCGGATCTACAAGCCCTTCACTTCAATGCATGGGCATACCTTAGGTAGTCTGCCGGCACACCAAACACCAGGATTCCTCATCTCCTTTATACCTATACCTATACCTATACCTATACCTATACCTATACCTATACCTATACCTATACCACGCCAACCCCCTCCTCAGGCCAAGCTCGTCCCGCCCATTCCCAATCCCACCCACAGGTGACAGCGGTCAAGACCATCTCCGGAACGGTCCAGACATAGACTATTTATGTAGCCCAGATCTGCCAGTGATCGTCGACCTGCCCTCTGCCGTACATGACCCAGATCCCATCTCCCCGATTTTATTTCATGCCCACCGCTGCCGACGCAGGTACCGCGAGCCAATCCTGGTCCAAGTATGTACTCCGTATCGAGGGAATATCGGTAAACACCTCAAGAAAGCTACGGAGTATATATGTACATACAATGTACTCCGTACCTACTCCATAGGTATGTACGGTCGAGGCCCTCAGCCCATAAGACAAGTTCGTGTTCCATGCGTGGAGTCTGACACTATCGGAAGCAATGGGTTCAGTTGGCTCAGAAAATGAGACATCAATGCCTGACATGTATGTACATGGAAATGGGGGAGAGAGCCAGACATGCCGTTGCTGCCACTGCCAGCTGGCTTGGAGCCTGCCGCCTGGGCAGTGGGCAGTGGGCAGTGGGCAATGGTGATGAAACCTGGTTCGTTCGGCTGGACCTCGATCAATCAAACAAACAAACCACCATGGCACCACCAGACTCCAGAGGGGGGAGGCCTTGCCTTTTCCTTCTTTCTCTTCTCTTCTCTTCTCCTCCTCTTGTCTTCTGATTACCCTTCCGTCCTTGAAACGGTACGGTCTTCATCTTCTCTGTTGTCATCCTTTTCTCGCCCTCTATTGTGCCCCCTTTCGAGCTCATTGTCGCAGCAAACGCCCTTATTACATACATACATACTCCCTGAGTGACGAGTCCCGAGAAGATCGGACAGGGAACAGGGAGCACGGAACAAGGAACGAAAGAAGAGTGGGAAGGCACAAGCTGACGATTCGTGATCGACACCGCCAAGTGTTCTGTGAATCAAAAAAAAAATAGAAAAAAGAAAAGAAGGAAAAGGAAGAGGAAAAGGAAAAGAAAGAAAGAAAGAAAGAAGAAGAGGGGGGACCCATCGGACCGGGGGGTGGGGGCATGTCATGTCATCACGAGCCTCCGTGCGGACGCGACGCATTGCACGTTCCGTAGTCTGCAATGCTTGCATCATGCATGGGGACTCGGGAGAGGGGAGGGGGATCTTCATGCCAAGGAAGAGGCCCTGGCGGGAGAGACGGCTCTAGATACATATCCACAGAGCACACGGAGTAATACATATGTAGGTAGATAGGTAGGTAGGTATGTTCTCCGTAGGTATCATGTGGATCTATGGGCTGAGGAAGAATAGACGGAACACTCAGAAAGTAGGTATCTAAAGAATGAACTACATATATACATACATCAGTCGATGAAACGGAGCGAGCTGAACACATGAGATGGAGAAAGGAGAAAAAATACATACATATGTTTGAATGGATGATATGACTGCGCACCGCAACACACCACGGTGATGGAAATCTCTATGTTTATTGAACTACCTGATAAAATTAACATACATACATTATTGTACACACATGCATCCACTATACGGAGTACGTACGTAAAACATATACCTATCCCATGCTCATGCCACACAAATATGTAGGTACATACACATACATGTGTATACATGCATCTACATACTGGAAAACACACACACGGCCCCTCGGGCTTCAACCCAAAGCCACCGTGACCCGTATCCACAGCTCACTCAAACCCGAACCCTGGCCGAGCGTGCTATTTTGGTACAGACTTCGTTATTACATCGGAGACAAGGCCAGGGACGGGGAGGAACGGGACCCCCCCTGCAACGTGGGTGATGTCCTCCGTCTGTTTGTGCCATGTGGCCGTGGCTGGTGTTACGCGATGGCTACTCCGTGGACCGTACTCCGTACAGCACAGAATGTTTCGCCTCATCAAACAAACTCTGGTAACGATCCCACACCCCACCCAAGTACGACTTGAAGGTATACGGAGTTATGCATGCGTAAGGAGTGTACGTATGTGACGCGATCAGACTGTAGCCTCCTCGAATACTGCTAATAAATCCCATGCCTACATACATACGCCTATAATACATGAGCTCCAATACCGAACGCAGTCTTCTTGACGTGCTACAATCTGCCTCAGACACATGACATGATGCGTACCTACATCACCGTGCTTTCAACACAGCTTACATGGCTTTCTTTCCCTTTTCCCTGTTATGCGCGTGCTTCCTACCAGTATTATCGAAAGCCTTCTTTTGGCTTCCCTAGGGTCCCTCTCGAGTCTTCGGCCTCTTCTTTTGCGGCCATGGAGTTTTCACGCTGACTGCATGGCCAGTCTCGGCATGTGACCCGGTTCCGTTCGAGCATCCCGATGCTTATCGCTCTTCATCAAGCTGTACCCTCTTTGCGCTCGCACCGCCCTCATCTTCATCATCTAGAGCGCGCTTGTTATCCTGAGGGGTTTCTTTGGCAGCGGCCTTGCGGGACTCTCGTTCCCGACGCTCGTTTTCCTTGCGCAACGCCTTGGACTCAAATTCGTGCCAGTCGCCGTGAATCTCTGCAAGCCTGTAAATCGCGCCGTTAGCATCTGACAGCAGAAAACCGCCCTACCAGCGCTATCCCTGTCTTAGAGTAAAAGGAGGATGGAAAAGGAGGAAGGAGAAAAAGAGGAACAAGAAGGAAGGTTGGTTGGGGTCCATCAAGGGTGACTTGGGATCAACTTACTCTACTGCCTGTCTGGGCAGTGGCTCCTCTGTGGTAAAGTAGGCATGCTGCAGTACTTCGGCAGCTGTTGGCCGTTTAGCCGGGTCATATTGAAACATGGCAGAAAGAAGTTCAAATGCTGCCGGGGTAAGTTTATCGCCAAACTTTTCCGCCAGAGTGCTTCTCCGCTTCACCGTCGGCCGCAGCAGCTCAAACCAGGCCATATCAACCAGGCCAGGCCAGTCTTGGCGACTCGGCGTTCCGAGAATGCTGTAAATCTTGTCCAGCTGGCTCAGCTCTGTGCCATCGCCTGGGAAAATGGCGGTCCGGTTAAAGATTTCCACCATTACACAGGCCGCGCTCCATACGTCCACCGAGGCCGTGTATTGGGTCTCGCCCAGTAGAAGCTCGGGAGATCTATACCAGATCGTAATGACGCGGTTGGTATAGTCCCGCTGGTGTCGTTTTGCGTAGAAGCGGGCCAGTCCGAAATCCGCCAGCTTGAGCACTCCCGTGCTGCTCACCAAAATGTTGGCTGCCTTGATGTCTCGATGAAGAACACCCCGGACGTGAAGATAGTCCAACCCTTCAAACAGTTGCCGTGCGAGATCTTTCCTCTGGGCTGGCTCTAGCTTGAACGTCGGGTGATTCAGCAAGCCCGTCAGATCATGAGACAGGTACTCAAACACCATGAAGCAGTCGTTCTTCTCCACCATGACTTCCTGAAGATTGACAATGTTGGGGTGACGCAATGATTGGAGCAGCTTGATTTCGCGAACTGCCGTCACAGGAAATCCGTCCCTCTCTCCCTCCATACGAATTCGCTTCAGGGCCACCAGATCCTTGGTGTAGACATTGAGGCCTTTGAACACTTTGCCATACGTCCCTGAGCCTACCACTGACTCATCGCCCGGCTTCCGGTAGAACACTGATTCGGATGCCACTAATTCAGGTTCTAGTGTTGGTCGAGGCACAGGCCGTCGCATTGTCTTCTTAACCTTTCGCATGCGAATAACTGTTTTGGGGCCTTCGGGTGGCAGATATCGAACGTCCGTCCTTTGTGCTGCAGCTGGTTCAGTGGGCGCAGACCGGGGAGGCCCTCGGTCTCGGTCTCGCTCACGCTCTCGCTCACGCTCTCGATCACGCTCTCGATCACGCTCACGATCACGCTCACGCTCACGCTCACGCTCGTGTCCGTGCCTGTGGTCATACTCGTAGTCACGCTCATGCTCATGCTCACGCCTGTGCCTATGCCCGTGCCCATGTCCAGGTTCGTCTTCCATAGCGTGTCTGTCTTTCTTCGCCGGCGCGTTGAACTTTTGTGATATTTCGGGTTTGGGGCCCGTTGGCGTAGGCTTCGATGAGGCCTTGAAGGCAAAGCTAAACTTTCCCGACCCGCCAGTCGGAGACGAGGCAGAACCTAGAGTACTGGGCCGGGATGGCCCCAGTGGTGCCGAGCCAGCGAGCTTATTTTCACTGGCTCTGGTACTGTCATTGTCGGTCGAGAATCCCGTGGGAGGCCGGACGGCGGCTCTGCCTACGTCCGTCGTTTCTTTTTGTGTGGGATCATTGACTTCCTCTGGTGCTGCTGGGACTTCCTGGTGCCTCTTGGCCCCCGATTCCTCGGATACGTGTTGATTGTTTCGTGCTGACGAGTCTGGATGGCCCGATCCCAGCGACTGTCGCATACTGGAACCTCTGAAGCCACCACGGATTGGAAAAGAAGACCCTCTTTGGTAATTTCCCCGCATGCTGCCTCGATAATTGCCGGACGAATACTGGTTCATCGGCCCCAAGGGTGCTCCAAGCGGAGGCGATCGAAGGGAAGAGGCATTGGGCTGATCTGATGGACCACTAGGGGGGCCGTGATGGCCTGATCCGTTGTGGCTGTGAGATGGAGGATGTCTATACAAGTCGTGTCAGCACATCATGGCAAAGGTGTGTGGAAGTGATATCCAGTTTCGAGGGTCAACGTACTGTTCGGAAGGTGAGGATTGCCCATTGCGCCCTGAGCGATTTGGGGGGAAAGGAGAGGCTGCTTGTGAATGTTGCAAAGAGGTCCCATGCTGAGGGGACTTGGTGTGCGCCTTGGAATCGGATTCGCGGTGTGACTTGTAGTTGCTGCCACCGCGAAACGCACTGCGTGATGTTGCAATGTCGTCATCTATGTCAGCAGCACGGGAAGAATAACGTGCCTCAGCGGCATTGTCCCCTCGCCTCGTGTCTCGATACGGTCTCGGAGATCGTGAGTGATGTGGTCTATGCGATCGCGTATCCAGGTTGCTTGGGCCGGGAGACGTAGCCCTTGCGGGTTTGCTGGAGCGGGATGAGGCACGGTGTGCACGGGAGGGGCTGCGTGATGGCTTTCGTCGATCTCGTGATCGGTCCCGACTGCTTTTGGGCAATTTAGTTCTTGAGTCGGATCCGTGTCTCGAGGGTGACCTTGAAACTGGATCCCTACGACGTCTGCTCACAGAATCTCGAGATGGCGAAGGAGATCGATGGGAGCGGGAGTGGCGGCGTGGAGATGTCGATCGGTGTCTTCGGTGATGGCGGCCGTGGTGACGTTCCTGCGATGATTCTCGACGACTGTGTCTCCTAGACTCGCCATATGGAGAATAGTCTCGAGAGCGCCTGGGAGAGTCATGTTCTCTCTTTGATCTTTTCCGATGGGGAGAATCAGTCGAATGACTTCGTCCTCTGTGTCGTTTCGCTGATGAAGGCGGATCGCCGTGACGTCGTTCGCGGCTACGGCTTCGATGACTTTCCCTGCCGTGATCCTGTTCTCTGGCCTTCTTGGCTCGAAACCGGGGAATCAGGTCATCTACCGGACCTTGCTGACCGGCGGGTTCGTCGATATACTTCTTGGAGCGTTCTCTGCTACGGTCACGAGAGCGATGTCGCTCGTGCTTGGACGAGTCGTGGTCAGATCTGGAATGACGATGGCGAGAGGTGATGCTGCTGGGACTGCGCTGAGCTAGCCTGGAAGGGGACCTTGCTCTATCCGAGTACGGGACACGGCGACCAGCTCGGTCCCGGTCTCCGTGATCACTACCTCCAGGATCCCTCATGACAGCATGTCGATGATAACGTGAATGGAGTGAATGATAGCCGATGGCGTCGAGCACTGTTTGAGTTTTAGTGGTCTTGTCGGGCCACGACAAATCGCCGCACCTTAGCCGACCCGCCAAGGGATGCGGTGCGGGTGCCGCGTGCGGTCGCGCCTCCCCCGTCCTCCGGAGAGCCTCTGAGCCACGCAAACACCAGAAACACCAAATTTGATCGTGCCGTAAAGTGATGCAGAGCGGCCAAATGCTGCAACATTAGTATTCGCCTCGTTCTGCGCTCCGTGCCGTTGAATTTGTTGACCAGAGACAGCAGCTTAGCAGCGAGTCGTTGTGTCTGCAAGGCGCAGCCTCTGCTGGCTGCACTCTATGATGATGCCGTAACCCGTTGCGTTGCTTACCATTTACTTGGCTGGCTCCCGTCTAGCCACCGCCGTTCAGTAGAAGGCACTCATTTCCCGCCCATGCCTGGCAAGCCTTTCCATTCCATGTTGCCAATCTCCTCCAGGCTAGACCTGATGTGCCCGTTCTCGTGTCCGTCACCAGCTTCACCAACTCCTTGCACTTTGCTTTGCATTTTGTGCAGTTGCTTTGTCTCCCACAGCTGGCTTTCCGGCTGGCTGTCCCGATACTTTCCAGCTGATTCTCATCCAGGCTCGTGTTGAGCCCGAACACGACCTCACATGGTCATCACCTCACAACCGTCACTACACGGTGGAGGTAATGAGAGGAATGAAACAGAAACTACATACAGATCCTCTTGGACCATTTACGAAGCACACCGTGGAATCCATAGAAGAGTCTGACAGTGGACCGATGCCCACCGAGTTCGAGGTCTGGATACGGGACCAAACGCGCGGTCGCACTTACCCCGCGTCAAAGGCGTTACAAGGCCCTCGACGTCCCTAGAAAACGGGCATTCGTTGCAGTGGATCGAAAAATGAGCACTTGATGCACTCCCAACCGAGCGACGCCCGGTCAGTAGGATCTGCCTCGTAGGCTCGAGCTGGAACGACAGGCTGTGCATCTTGCTCGAGCTTGATCTTTAGTCAAAGCACCGTGAGCTGCGAGCTGATGAATCCGAGTCCATGGAAAGTAGCACAGGTAACGCTGTACAGAAAACATCCAGCACAAGGTTCATACCGCCGCAGAAGAACGGAGCAGGCCTGAAGCAGAGTGCTGATGCAGAGGCTATCAAAAGCCATGTCGGAAATTCGTGTCAATTGGTCGATGAGAGTATTTCGACATCATGCGGTCCTAGTCTTTACTGCGTGCAGTGCTGCCGTGCTTCATAAGGCGAAAATCGATCCTTTTCTACCTTTAAGGGAATTCCGCCGGCGTTTCTCGTTGTATCTGGCGATGGAAGTGATGCTCGTAGTTGATATGTCGTTGGTCGTGAATACGCATCATTTCAGGCGGACTCACATCCAGTACAAAGTGGTCAACGTCGCGTTATCGAGGCTCTGCGTTTGGCCAGCGACCTTTTTGTTGGAGAGAGGGCAACATCCTATGGGCCATGTTTGTATCACGGCGACCCTGGTTCCCGGGCGTTTCTTTCCCAAAACCGATCGTCCCATGTCGCTGGTTAGATAGAAACGATGTAGTCAGGAGGAGCGTTTCAACAGTCCTTTGCGGTGCCATAAGGCGGGATACTCCAGCCATTGTTGCTTTGAAGGATCAAGCACGACGCAGCGTTTGTGCAAAGGCGAGCAAAGGCCAAGTCTCAGATCCTAGTCACGTGACGATCTAAATCCAACGGATCATCTATCTGCCGCAAGCTGCCGATCCTTGCATCCGAAACAACGATCCCGCGCAAGATCTGGATCACGGCGAGCCCGGCCTGTCAAAAATCCCTGCCGCGAGCCTTCGATCTGTATGTACACATGTACCGCACCTGGCGTGCAGCATGTGCACTCGCACGTCGGCTTTCCTTGCAAGAAATGGAAGTAATGAGAGGGAACGAGAGGAATGCAAGTGAGCGAGCATCAATGGCACTAGCGGTTCATGAAGACGGAGAAACGCTCCAAACCCGATGCAGCTCGCTCGCAAAAGCAGCGCAGCAAAGACAGCAGGGGCCGGGCAGCGCGGCGACCCAAAATCTCCGACAACCCCGTCTTTTTCAGAGCTGTCTAACCCGGTACGTACCTTACGGACGACGGTAGCTTCTATCCAAATTCCCCTTCCCATCGTGTCTTGCGTGAAAACAAACAAAAAGTCAAAAAAGGAAGAATAACAAACCGCTGCAGTCTACGGAGAGCCCCGGGAGATCCATCACAGCTGCCCACCAACAGTCGAGTCAGCACTCGTCGGCGCATTCCCAACAACAAGATGGAGTGGTTTGGTCACGCCAAGATTGCTTTCACCCATGCGCCTGCGCCGCGGTCTTTGAAAGAAAAAGACGGCAACGAGACCGATGTACTCAAGATCGCCGAGTCAGCCACGCCGCCCTGTCGGCTGAATCCCCTACTGTTCAATGGGCATCTCCAGACGGTATGGACGGCCACGAAACCTCATGGTCCGCAGGTGTATTATCGGCGGCGCATCTTCCAGGCCGATCACAAAACCTATCACGGCAGCTTCGCAGTCGATTTTGCCGTGGCGCCCTTTGAAGGCGGGGATGAGACCTTGCCGCGAAGAACGACGTACTACTCCGATGAAGAGTTTGCCAACATCGGCTCGGAGGATAGTAAGCCGATGCTCGTGGTCCTGCATGGACTCTCTGGGGGTTCTCACGAGATTTATCTGAGGCACACGATTACGCCGCTGCTGGGCGATGGGGGCTGGGAGGTTTGCGTGGTGAACTCGAGGGGTTGTGCCAGGAGCAAACTCACCAGCGGGGTGCTCTATAATGCTCGTGCTACGTGGGATTTGCGACAGGTAGGTTCCTTGAGCAGTCATTGAGTTTATGTTCTTGCTCGTTCTTGTCCAAAGGTCCAGGCTTACATGAACTTTGTGCTGCGCAGACAGTAAAGTGGTTGAAGAAGACGTTTCCGAATCGTCCGTTGTTCGGGCTGGGCTTCTCGTTGGGGGCCAACATGCTCACGAATGTACGTTGAAAATCCATCTGCGCCGTCCAATCGAGGTGTTTAAGACTTCCAACGCGCTGAGATTGGGCTAACTCGTTTTCTGCGGCAGTACTGTGGCGAAGAAGGGGAGAATTGCTTGCTCAAAGGAGCGGTGGTCTGCTCAAACCCCTTTAATCTGGAAGTCTCGAGCAAAATGCTGCAGAGTAGTTTCATTGGAAAGGAGGTTTATCTCCGTGTCATGGGCAGTACGTTGACAACACACCCAATCAGGGTGATCCTGAAGCCTTTATTCTTTTCTTCTCATATCGCTTTTATTCTTCAATGTCTTAGTCCCTTCCTGGCTAACCCGCATGACAGTGACGCTGAAGTCTTTGATTCTCACCCACAAGGACACATTAAAGAAGCATAGCAAGCTCGATCTACCTGCGATTGAGAAAGTTACGTACATTCATGAATTCGATCGCGAGGTCCAGTACGTTATGGTGTTCTCCCGACTCCGCAAACCTATGTATGCTCCATCTTTTCTTCGTCGACTTTGCTGACAACCAGTAGATGCCCTTCATGGGGCTACCCTACCGAGACGGCCTACTACCGGGATGCGTCGTCCGTAGATGCGGTCCTGAACATAAGAATCCCTTTTGTTGCTTTACACGCAACGGATGATCCTGTAAGAGCTGAAACTCCCGTCACACATACTCCCTTTTCTGTTCTCTCATTTTGGCTATGCATCGACTTTTGTTTCTATACATCAAGCCACATATGAAAAGCCTCACCTTCGTTCAGGAGCACGACCGTGCCGCAACTAGGCTTGAAGCTGCTGACCATGAGTCGGTAATAGATTGCCGTCCACCAAGCTCTTCCGTATGAAGAGTTCAAACAGAACCCGAATACGGTTCTAATCACCACCTCTCTGGGTGGCCATCTGTGCTGGTTCGAGACTGGTGGCACGCGATGGCACCCTAAGCCCGTAAGTCGGCCTTCTTGTTGCGATGACCTCAAACACACTACCCCGCCAGTTGACTGGCTTCTTATTTGATTTACTAATATTTTTTTAACGCCTTGCCCGTTCTTTCACAGGTGTGCAACTTTCTCAACCATCTCGCCTTCAAGGTGGATCTAGACAGCTTGAAACCATCTCCTGAGTCTGCCGTTCCGGAAGACCCATCCCATGGCGCAGTCTTCAAGCCCATGCAGCGCAAGCTCGAGATTCACGGGCCTTGAATGAGGAAAAATTCCGAGCGCGGGGCGTCCCGCAAGCTTATCCGTATAAGCTTGCGCGGGTTCACTTGGGTGGGACAAAGCTTCATACATTTAGACGTGCTAGAGTTCAGGGGAATGCAAACAACTAGAAGAAATAGAAAAGCATCATTATAGGTACCAGCCAGGATATCCTCGATAAATTTTCGTCTTGTGCATGCTAGCAGCCGAGGTTCTATCTCGCCGAGGCAAAATACACTGGATTGTCTCTTGTTCTCTTTGTTTTGAAACGAACAGTAGCAAGGCTGCCCTCCTCCACCAAAGTTGCCACAGGTATGTAAAGCCCCCAAAACGCCCGAGCGCCAAACGATGCGAATACATGGAAATTTCAAAACATAATCAAATGCAGAAGATGCCCCTCCTACATAGCCCAAGATAGATGAAGGAAAGCCCTCGCAGGCATCCCCGTTAAGCAAACGCAACCTTCTTCCTCGTCTTGGTGGCCTTGGACCCGGACATGGCCAACGCCTTGACATCATCATCTCCACCCGCCGCACTCTTTCTCTTTCTCTTCTTCCTCAGCGAATCCTTGGCATCTTCCAGTCTGGATTTCTTCTCCTCGTCTTTCTTCTGCGCCTCGACTTTGCGCGCCTCTCGAATCTCCTCCATCTTGCGGGCCTTTATCATTTTTGATTCGATTTCGCCGTCTTTTTCAGCTTGGACCATCGCCATGATTGTGGACATGCTCTCCTGTGACTTTGATTAGTAATTGAGTTTTTTTTTTTTTGGGAGGAAAACCCTCACTTGGCGCCTGCCTCCTCTGCCCATGATAGGCATGCAAAAGAGAGGGCCTCCAGTGAGAACGAGTATATGGATTGGGTTCGCCTTACTGTATCGTCTACGAAGATTTTACCCTTCTTTTTGCCCTTTGGCTTGACCACTCCTACGGGCGTTACCATATTCAAGGTTGGGATACCTAGCTCCGCCTCTGTGTAGATCTTCTTCTTGGGCTTCTTCAACATCGCGGCGCGGTTCTTTTCCTTGACTTGCTGGGATACGACTGGGCCTTTGGGCTTTCTTGATCGTTTCGTGATGCCATCTGTGTCGGAGCGTTTTGCGCCAGCACTGGCGCCGCCTTTGGAGGAGGAGGAGGAGCCGCTCTTGGGGGCGGCATGTTTGTTCTTGATTGTCCGGGTTTTGGAGGGAGCCATTGTGAGGGGCGAGTTGGGTATGCAATACCCGATGTATGACCAATTCAGAAGGGGGAGTGGTTTGATGTTTAGGAGTCGAGTCTCGACTTGTTGGTCGTCTGCAAGCTAGGTAGGGGAAATTTTTCTGGGCGGCGGTAAAAGCGATAAGAGATAAAGAACATGTAGCATTTCGACGGGTCCGCGACTCCGCCGCAATGGCGGCAATTGTGGGGCCTTGAGGCAATCAAGATTCAAGAGCCACAGAGTCAACTCCCGTGTTATTAGACAGACTTTATTTCCGGTCGAACAGCTTTCCAGTTTTGTGCTCTATTTGCGTCTGTTTCAATCTCATTTGTATCATATTGTATGGGATCTCGGCTCCAAATTTAGATTGGCTTCATCGAGCTGTCCCTCGATGATCTCCATCGACTCGTTTATTATCTGATGGTCCCGTTTACAAATACATACGTTCCTTTCAACTTGTTAAGCCTCACTCTTCGGTGCCGACAACACGCGATTTCTCCTTTGCAACATCAGCACAAAGTCAAAAGGTGTTTCGCGTACATACATATACCTAAAGTTTACACAGAGTACATCTGCGGTAGATCTTCTGCAAAATGTCAGCTCATAACAACGAAAACTGCACACATATCAACAGAAACAGAAAGCAATGCATGAGTCACATGAGTCACACAGCGACAACGGACACTGAGAGCGTCTCACATAGCAAACAACGCCTTTGGGTCCTCGCGCCCTGGAGTTGAGCTGTCAGGTTCTGCCGTGTCGGCTTATCACTTGATGTAACCTCTGACAGAGGGCTAATTGCCTGTTTCTGGTGAGTTGCTTCTCGGCTTTCTCCAAGGAGGGGATCTGATGACCTCAACGGCCCTGCTGAGCTGAGAAGGTGTTGAGAAGCCCTTCTACAACTCTTGTAGCAATCATGACGCTCGTGGGACAAGGCTGTTGGATGATAAATTGATAATCATGTGGCAACTTGCAAGCCGCTAATAAGAGCGGCGGCGACGGGACGGGTCGGGGCGGCTGGGCGTACAGTAGCTGGCCACTGGGTTCCAGTGAAGTGTCCAGTGGTGCTCCAGGGGAACCATCCAGTGAAAAGGCGTCCCTTCAGCAGGCGGATAGCAACAACCAATCAGCGGGCGACAGTCAGCGACTCGGCTGCATGGTGGGCCGTGGCCTGTCAGACCAGAAACAAGATCAAGATGACGAACGAACGTCAGCTCAAAGTTAGCAAGAAAAGGCACGGGGGTTGCTTGGCCTCGTCATCAGCAACAAGCAAAGAAGGCTTGGACATGGCTAGCTACATGTCTCGTCTGACGCCTACGGCTCTTGTGCGCCTCAGGTCCCAGATTCGGCCAACCGAGTATACCACCCCATCATCTGTTGTAGCCTTGTTTCATTCCGCGCAGTTCCATGTGGCAATCACCCCGAGCGGCGTGAAACATTTTGTCTTTGATGTATAAATGGCCTTGCAGTCCCTCGTTCATGATGCTCACTTTTTTCTCCTTGCTCTCTCCATCGACGCATCTAACCAGCTTTCCTTTTCTCGGGATTTAGTACATGAGAAAAGCAAGAGTTCAACAAAGCCCAGGCAGCAGTATTGACCACAGAAGCAGGAGAGCCAGACAAAGACAGGGCTGAATATGTCGGAACAAACCAGCGGAAGCACCAATGACTCCGGCGAGAACTACACTCCCGAGTCGCCTGATTTCTCCAATGCCACAGTAGAAACCGCGAGGGTGGTGGACCTTAGCGGCCCGCGCTTTACAGCGGCCGAGGCGACGCAGCTATCATCATCGGGCACCGAGGCACAGAATGCGAGAGCCAACATCCGAAACCGGTCGTAAGTCCAATAGCCTCACTGGACATGACGTTGTGGCATCTCTTCCGCCATAGTGAGTACTGTATTCCATCCTTTTCTTGCGGGTGCAGGTCAATGATGCGAACGGTGTTGCGTCGCTAGAGGCGCTCAAGCACATTCAAGTCAAAATCTTGTCTCTCTTTTTCGCGGTGGGCAATAAGTCGTTGCAACAACGGTCTGAACCAACTGGTTTCCACGGCTATTCGTGTCCGTCATGGCTAGCGTGGCCCAAAACGTTCCGTTCATCCACACGTGTTGCAGAATGGACGAGAAGGAATTTCCGTCTCCCTTATATAACTCTGGGGCTGCTGCTTATATTTCATGTGCTCGAGGAACCAGCGTGACCAGGCCAGTCATCAAGAGTCAGGATGCTCTCATTTCGTCTATAGATCCTACGTCAAGTCAGTTACCGGTGGCTGTATCGAATTCGATAGGCAAGGAGCAGGCATATTGTACGGTGAGCTTGCGGCGATGCTTCGTTACCGCTATGTATTGTCTTCGTCAACAAAGAATTGTGAGCGTCGAATTAGACCAGCACAAATACAGCCGGATAGGTCTCTCTCGGAATACACGAGCTCTTGGACGTTGTCAACTATGCATCACCCCGCAAGACTGTTGGAGCAACCTAGTGGAAGTCGCCGAAAAAAAATTGGCAAAGTCCTCGATGCGAGCAAAGGGCGTCCAGACTCCAAACAGGTTGCCTTCTCCTTCCACCTGCACATCATGGTCCGACTTATTCGGAATGACCCGAAGCGGGGCAGGCGAACTCATTTGGAATCTATCGATCTACCTACGGAGTACCTATGAGGTATTGTATGTACATTGTAGGATGAGGTTGCACATACTCCGTAGGTAGGTAGGTATATGTACGTATGGAGGCAGATAATGTATGTACATATCTGACTCACGTCAACTACAGCAAGGTTATGCATGACAACGTTGAACATTGCGCTGCCGATCACTACTTTGTCTGGGCTCATGAGCGTGACTTTACCTGCAAGTCGCCATACCAGCCAACCCCTGCCTCGGAGGAACTGGAATGGGAGAGGACGACGCAGAGATGGCTCGTAGTCTCACTCTCGTCCCCCAGCAACGAGGCATGCACCATAAGATAGACGTAGCTTGTTACTGTATTGCCTAGTTGATTCGTGTCTCCTGAGTCCTGAAGCACTCCCATACTGCGTTGGGCCTTGGCTCCGGCGTCCATTGATCGGCTGGGCACGGGAGAGGCAAGGCCGCGTCGAGGATGTTCAGTACAATTCTGCGCTGGACTCAGGCAAGGGGAGAAGGCGACCCAGAGAAGGCCGGGAATGAGGAGGCAGAAGGAAGCAGATGTAAAAATGGCCATGCATGATTTAGGTATGTATGTACACAACACAAACGCGCTGGGGTATCATCATCAGTGAACACTGAAAATACGCAAGTCAGCGCATGGTGACAGCCGCGGATCGTGACTGGCTTGCCGCTCGGCCCACACGTCCGCGCAGAACTCTGAACCACACAATTTGTCGACCTCCACAACACCACACTCTTCACCTCAGTCCTCCACAAGTTCGTCTTCTCCCCCATCCGTTTTGGAGAGAAAAAAAAAACAGCCCAGATACCCGCCATACTCGCACGATACTATTTTAATCTCACCATTCATCCATCGATATACCCAAACATCGTCTTCAACAGCTCGTCATCCGCTCGACCGGTTCCGTCTCTGCACTGTATCTCTGCCGACTTGGCTAAATTTACGTCACTTTTTTTTTCCGCAGGTGCCAAGTTGCCACCCACAGATACAAGCACTCCGTTTTGAAGGATACGATTCTCGTTTTTCCAGACGCATACAGCCGCACACAGTTCACACAGTTCACAGAGTTCACACAGAGGCATACAGACACTTTCAATCGCTTTTTCTTTGACTCTGCACCGGCAACTTCTCTACCCGCAAAGCCGCAACGAGGACCTCCATCGCGCTTTTCTCCTCCGGCTGCCGCTTGAAGGGCTCGTCGTGCTTGACCCTCTTTTGCCTTGCATCTGCCCTTGTTCTGCAGCAAGCTGATTGTCTCGAAAAGCTCAGCGACTGCTTCGGACCGCTTTAGGGCTTGGACGTTCACGGCTTCAGCACGCAGTCAATATCGTTCGAATAGAATATCATAAGAAACAGAAGAAACGAAAGACAAAGGAACAGACGAGTAAAGAGTAGAGTTAGAGCAGTAGAAGGAAATAGAAGAAGAAGAAGAAGAAGAAGGGAAAAAAAGGAGAAACGCCTCGCTCGCTTGTCATACGCCCTACATCGCCCTCGCAAGAAGCAGCCTCGGAAGCCGCCTCGAGTCGCCTCGCTCGACTTCTCCCCCCCTTCTTCATTTGGGCTCGCAAGTCTGCTTCGGGGTGTCTACCAACTTGGAGCCGGCCTTCCCAGCGCGAAGCATCACCGACGTCTTCATGGCAACCGACAACAACAACCTTTGGACTCGTCGCACCAAGTAGGTTCTATTCCTCCCTCCCCGCCGTGACTTGACGTCGATCCTCGTCAGGCACGGCGGACAGCTCAAGCATTTGACCATATTTTCTGACGTCGTACGTACAGCAGTGGTAGACTCTCACTCGCGACATCGATCGGTGCTAACGGCTCATCGGCGCATGATTCCCCGCGCAGTGGCGCTTCCTTATCGAAGCGCCATGGAGGCGACGGCTCCAAATCCAGCCTTCTCAATACACCCGTCGGTGGCCTAGTATCTCCTACAAGCGGCGCATCAAGCGCGTTTGGCCTGGGATCCGGAGCCTTTGCGTCATTCGGCTCAGCCAAGACACCCAAGTCCGGCGGCAACCCGTTCGACTCGGCCGCCCTCGGCTCCGTCGGATCCAAAACCACCAACACAGTCGCAAAGGACGCATCAGCCAAGCCCATCGTCTCCAAAGGCTCTTCCAACTCCTCCAACATGGCGCCCATTGCCGAGAATAGGGCCTCCGCCGCATCCGCATCCTCATCCTCTCTGGCCGCCAAAGTCCATCCGCTGAAAGATGCATGGTCTTTTTGGTACCGGCCCCCCATCTCCAAGGCCCACGGCTTCATTGAGTACGAAAACACGCTGCATGGCATTGCCAATGTGCACAGCGCGGAGGACTTTTGGGACATTTACTCTCATCTAAAGCGGCCGTCGCTGTTACCCGTCGTGTCGGACTACCATTTTTTCAAAAAGGACATCCGCCCCGTCTGGGAAGATGACGAGAACCGCAAGGGAGGCAAGTGGGTCGTTAGGTTGAAAAAGGGCGTCGCGGACCGGTACTGGGAAGATTTGCTGCTGTGTCTGATTGGCGACCAGTTTGGGGATGCGGGAGAGGAGGTCTCTGGCGCGGTTCTTAGTGTGCGCAACGGCGAGGACATACTCAGTATCTGGACTCGTACAGTCGGTGGGCGTGTGCTCAAGATTCGGTATGTTTTTTTTTATCATGGCCTCCTTTTCTCTCCTTGAGCCGCAATCAGTCCCTGGGCTTGATATCATGTTGTCTTTTGCTGCTGAGTGCAGTGCCACCTATCGACTTTGGCTAACCACAGCTTTTTGAACCGCGATACAGCGAAACCATGAAGCATGTCCTCAACTTCCCTCCCAATACGCGCGTCGAGTTCAAAAGCCACGACTCGAGCATCCAACTACGGACTGCTATTGATGAGCAGCGTCGCGAGAAGGCTCATCTGAATCAGAGTCAGGGCGATAGGCGTCATGGCGCTAACCTGCAGCGAACGAATCAAGAATAAAGGGATAACATGATGATGGAATGTATTACTTTAGCTGAGCGCTGCGGAGGAATATCTTTTTTCCATGTCTGAATATGCATCATGGGGTTGGTGGGCTTGGAGACCTAGAGAGCTTGGAGCCTTGAGGGACCGGGGAGGTTCCCCTAGAGCTTATGATTACTTGTGCCGGAGCCACCGCATGTGTTATGATATGAGATGAGATTCTATATTCATCATGGAAAATTTGCTGCTGAACTTGTGTCACGATGTTGCTTGAATCGGGGACCCTGAGACGTGAGCTATTCGACATGCCGGATGTGTGTTGATGCGCCGATTCCTGTCGTCTTGATTTTTTTTTTCATACGTATGCGCTGCATCTTCATGTACACTTACCTATCCTGCATACTATATACTCACGTCTTGTGTGCCAATCACACGCATATTCTGCACTACGAGTAATTCACGTCTTGCATGTTGCTAGGCGTATATCCTACATTTTGACATCGCAATCCACCATCAAACGGTATATGTACCAGATTAATCCCAAATAGACCGTGAAGTAGGTATCCTCCGTTCTTCACCCTATTTCACCGTGATAATCACATGTAGATTAACAGAAACGTTACACATCATTCCCCTCCCCTCAACTACATACACACATTGACATGCAAAAGTCCAACTTCTCCGCTTTCTTCTCTACTCCGGTAAATCCGCTCCCCCAAACAACATCCACCACTCAAGCGGACTCCCTCCTCCGCTCCCAAATCTGCAAATACGTCTCCCCCAAATACAACAACTCACTCTGGACCTTCTCCACAAACAAATCCTGGCAACTAACCCATTCGCCCGTCCTCCGATCCCGCACCTGCGCCTTCCACGTCTTGCGCTCATCTCCACTATCCGCCACATCCTCCCTCGTCCGAACCGCCTCGTGCACCACATTCGCGACCAAATCATACCAGATCGGTGCCGCGGGGGGCCACTCCGCCGGATTGGGCTCCACGTACGGCGCCATGTCGAGATTCCGCGCATCAAACGTGACAATCGTCGGATTGCGCTCCGTCACAAACTTATTCTGCGAGAAGCGCTTCACGTGCAGGATGAGGAACGGCGGCAAGGGATGTAAAAGGCGGTAGCGCTTCCGCTGCGCGTGGTGTTCCTGCGCGGATCGGCCATCGTATTTCGATAGGATCGTGGTGAGGGGTACTTGAGGGATGATGTTCTTCTCGAGTTCGTCCTGGAAGAGCGGCGTGGCGGGAAGGTCGAGCGTGAGGAGAAGGAAGCGCACAATGTCGACCTTGACTTCGGCGGCTTCTTCGAAGCGTAGACGGTCGGAGGCGTCGGCGCGGGCGGTGATGGCTTGGGATTCTACCTTGAGTTTGCCCTGGAAGATGCGCTGGATCATGGAGCTTCCTGGCTTGGTCTTGCTGCCGCCGAGACCTAGGTGGAGGTTGTTGAGGAACCAGGAGAGGAACTCGACGGGATCGGATTGGTTGGTGAGGGTGAAGCGCTTGTTGGATCGGAGGGCGATTTCTTGAAGAAGTTCGTGCGGGGATACATGGGCTTTAAAGGCGCGAGGGTTCCACATCTTGCGGAAGAGAATCGCGTTTCGCTTGACGAGCTCAGATGTCTTGGAGGAGAAGTCTTCGAGGAGGAAGTAGTTTCGTAGAGGAGGTACGTGCGAGAGCGCTTGTACAATTACATTGAGGTAGTCGTTCTCTTTGATGTTGTTCATGCCCACGAAGCCGGGCGTGTATTGCTTGCCGGATAGGGTCCAGGATTTGGTCGGCGCTATCGCAGCTCTTCCTGTGCCCGTTGTGTGCGCCTGCGACGGGGCACGGTCCAGACTCATGACTTCGGCCTTGGTGTACCGGGGGTCTGAGACGTATTTGATGTCTTCTAGCGATTTGCTCTTCACCTCGTATCCTTCGGGCAGCACGTAGACCTTTTGCGTTTCGAGGTTGATGAAGACGTGATGGTCCTCGGACAGCGCATGGAAGTAGGCGTGTGATTTGGTTCCGCGACCCTGGAAATACTTGCCGCACACCAGACAGGCGTACACATTGATGTTGGACAGCGACACCGAGCACAGCTTTTCAAAGTCAAAGTCCAGGACGTGCCGGTCTATCGTGTCGAGATATAGGTCGTCGTAGCCGTCAGTGGGGTTCGCCTGTCGCAACGGCGCAGATGTCGGAAGACCGTCTTCGTCGTCATAGTCAGATGCGTCCTCTTTATTCTCTTCATCCGTCGTCGTCGTTGTGATTTCCTGTAGAGCTGTGGGCGTGATGGACGATGAGCCATTTGCGGTCGCAGGGCTATCGAGCTGCTCGGTTCGTGACTTCTTGGGCGCGGGCGAGGCCACACCTGCAAGCTCGTCCAGCGGTTCTGACGCCTGGCGCTTGGCCATTTTGGTCTTTCTTCTCTCCCTTTCTCGTCTCTCGTTTTGTTGTAAACAACCTTCGCCTTCGTTTTGAAAGAGTGAAGAATCCAGGAGATTCGTTTTGAAAGCGTGCCTGCCCCTGTGTTCGTCTGAATCCGGGAGGCGTATCAAGGCGGGCTTGTTGCTTCGAATGCCAGCTTTCCACCCTTTCTTTATTCCTTCTCTTGAGATGATCGCGTCGTGCGTTGGGGTGTCTTGGTGACTTGGAGCTGTGGGGTGGACGTCGCAACAGCCAAGATGAAAGCGTGCTGAGCCTGTATCGTGATTCGTTTGTGGGGCCGGTTGCTCAACCACATCACGTCGACTGTCTAACAGGTACCTAGGTACCTACTTACCTACGTAGATTAGGTACATAGACAGAAATACATACGTTATTTAAGCACAGCCCACGGTTGGGAGCGGTTTGTTTTTAGCTTCATGTGTATCTGAACGCCTGATCATATATTCTGCATTGATCTAACATTGAAAACTATATGCACATACAATATTCCAACAACGCAGAGTTTGTCACACTCACCCACTCATGACCACATCTCCTTGTCCGTCTACCAACTCCTTCATCATGGGCGCGTCGACAGGAGCCAAGCTGTCCATTTCCTGCAGGGTATATTCCATCAAGTAACTCTCATCTACCAGCTCCTCCATACGCTTGTAGTGCCGCTCCGTGTACACGCGCAGACCCTGCACCACGTCGTTTAGGCTCTTCTGTCCGCGAGCGCCTCTCACTGTCAGCTTTGAGAACTTGGAAGCGGGATAGCTGCGAACCAAAGTCCACAAGATCCGCTGAGCGACTGGCGCTGTCCGGGCATTGGTATTCCAGTCCCGCAGTCTGAGGAGCAGCAAGAAGATCTGCTCATCAGACAAGCTTCCCAGGACCTCATCGACCGCCTTGAGTCCACACAAACTTCCTTGGTCGGGGCTATTGCTGGTGACTACCGTTGTGAAGAGGTTGAGAAGGCGGCCCGGATGGTTTAATTGGAGCGCTAGTGTGATGGCTTCTCTATACGAGCCGGCATAGATGTGGTTTTCCAACTCCTGCTGCTGCTCAATCATCTTGAGCGTGGCTTGCGACGCAGCAGCTTGCGTCTCGGCAGATGTGTCTGTCCAGAATGTAACCGTAGAATCGCCACTGCCGGATGCAATCGTGTTGGTTTCAGGATGAACAGCCACAGCCCACACTCTGTCCTCGTGGTTGTCCAGTGTGCATGCCGCTTCGCCAGAGTTGGCGTCCCACACCTTGACGAGCCCGTCGCCAGCAGCGGTAACAAACTGAACTGGCCTTTTGCTCTGCTCTTGCTTAGCTGGCGTGTTCAGCCAGGCAACTTTGAGGACGCTATTGGAGTGACCTTCAAAAGTTCTGATACAAGTGTAGTCCGACAAGCTCCAGAGTTTTACACTCTTATCACCGCTGCCTGTGAGGATCACGCCCTTTCCGGTGACAGGACCGTCGTCCCCTTGAATGGCGGGCAGTTGAGCTGGAGAGAATTGTACTGACCAGACACCCCGCTTGTGGCCCCGGAGAATGCCCTGAACCTCGCCCTCTTCGACAGACCAGATCTTGACAGTCTTGTCCTGTGATGCCGAGGCAAAGAGGCTGCCAGAGTGATGTATGTTAATGGCGTTGATGTCCTTCTCATGGGCTTTGCGGGTAAAGTGAGCCCTTGGTTTGGTGCCTTGCTGTTGGGGTTGACGAGGAATATCCCATTTTTTTATTGTTTGATCTTGTGAACCTGTAATAAGGAATGCGGGAGGGTGTTCGAGAGGGCTAGTTCGAGCAGCAGAGCCCTCGGCGGGGACCAGCTTGGGAAGAGCGACTGCGCCGAGAGATTCAGCATGACCTGAAAAGGTAGCCCAGCACGTGTATGAGTTGTTGGCAGGGTCGAGTCTCCACAGCCGTGCATTATTGTCCTTGGCGCCAGTGGCAATCCAGTGCCCCGACCAGTCGACATCCAAAGAGATCACAATATCCTCATGCCCCCTCAGTAATGCCACATCCTGACCAAAGTAGGGAGCTGCTTTAGAATCCCACGAGCCTGCTTCGTCGCCATCATCTTGGTGGTCTTGGCTATCCTGGGCAACAGAAATCAGGCGCACGTCCTCCGAGTTGGTTGCCAGAGCCATAAACGATCTATCTGGAAGCATATAGGCGAGATCAATGATCTCGTCATGGGTGCCTGATATTCGACGGAACGGCTCAGGAGCCTTCAAAGTCTGCGCTGCGTCTCTGGATGGCGCTCGATAGAATGCAAGTGTGTGATCTACTTGAACGCAGAGTATGAATGGAAGACCCGGTCGATGGATACCAGCCACGATACCTTCCTCTTGACTCTTTTCCGACTGCGCTGGGGTAAGTTCCTTGCCTGAATCAGTGTCCCAAATGCGCAAACACCCATTAGCGCCGGCGGAAAAGGTCAGACGGCCCTCATCGAAGAATCCCGCTGTCTCTACAAGCTCAAGACAGGGAACAATTTTACGAATTTTCCACGACTTGGTGTCCCACCAAATGATGGTCTTGTCCCTACTGGCGCTGACCAGAGCATGTTGTTCGGGAGAGTAGTCAATCTTCTGAATATCGGAAACGTGCGACTCGAGGTTGGCGACACAGGTGCGTCTGTGCAGGTCCCACACACGAAGTTTACCATCCTGGCTGCCTGAAGCAAGGCGAAAATTGATCGTGGTCTCGTTATCAGCGTCGGTCTCCTGGTCGGAATCGTGACTTGTTGCCGCGCTTTTCTTCCCTTTACGTGCGTGATTCTGAGAGCCGGATCGAGCAGCCACCTCAAAGAAGTGCAAAGCTGAGATCAAGACGGATGGACCACGGAAGGTGTGCGTCACATAGCCACCGGCGATATCCCAGACTTTGATCGTGCCATCGGTTCCACCAGTCGCCAGCAGCGTGCTCGTCCGATCTACGGCCAAGACCACGACGGGGGTACCGTGAGGCTTGAGAGTTCTAACAAGGGACGCTTCAATTGTATTCTCATCCGAGGAGCGCTTCAGAGAAAATATTCTCATGGAGAGCGATCGAGAGCAAATTATGAGGTGCGAGGCGGACGGTGTTACTGAGCGGCATTAGTAAGTGCGGAGACTACGGGCATACTATGGAAACGGAAACCTAGAGATAGCTTACACGTCAGAGTAGATATCAATTCGCCATCCTGAAAGTATTGTGAGCACAAGTATCGACGTCGTAGATGGCGCGGGGGATTATCTTACACCCTCAATCTGGGCCAGATGCTTGCCATTGGCGGGGTTAGTGAGGACAGCATCTTCACCCAAGGTAGTGGCCAAGACGTGAGCCTTGTTGTCGATTGCAATGGCACCACCAGTGAAGATGGGTCGAATGACGTGCCCGACGTCAAAGGTCGTCTTCAACGGCTGCTTGGTGGCCATGATTGAGAGGCTTGAACTGTTGTCGTGACAGTCGTGGAAATCTTCATCGCAATGCCTTGCTGAACTTTTTTTCTGGGGTCCCGCGCTAGTGGCGCCAACCGCCGCTGGTTTGAAGGCAACGACCCACCTTTCTGCATTCGATGACTGCGCTTGTCGTTGCAGCTTCGTCTTCGGATCTTCAGACTGTTGGGGCTATTTCATCTTCCGAGGCTCGTAGCCAGCGACTTCACCCTCGGTTGCTGTCTAGTCTTGCATAGACCTTCCGCCAGCCTTCCAGCATGGGCTGAAAGATTTCTTGAAGCATCGCTTGGATCCGCAGTCATGGGTATGCAAGGGCCGCTCACGGCGCAGGCACTGGTAAGTCTCGTCAGCTCAACCTCCTCCTCATCTCGCCATCCGTAGTTCCTGGTATGTACTGACTTTGCACAAGGGCCGTTCTCCTTACGATGATGTCGCCGAAGGCGAGGGGCCAGAGAACAGCCATCAGCCCGCGCAGCAATACGACCATCGGGGCCGGCCGGTCAACCCAGACACCAAGCGCATAAATCGCGACTTTATCAGAGCGCATAACGAAGTGATGCTGGTCATCGGGGTTGCAGAACCCGACAATCCTCATGTCCTCTCAGAGAGCGAATCACAGCGCCGGCATGAAGCGCACGAAGAATCGATAGGTCTTCGCCTTGGGTTCTCTGCCAAGACCTGCGTCGAGGCAGTCGGTATCTTTGGCATCAATGGACTTCGACAACGGATTCTCGTCAGTTCTTTTCTTGCAGGCTCGCGAGCGTAGAATACCTCACGTCATAGTCCCCTTTTAACTTTCGTACTAGATTTACAAGAGATATTCTCAAATTCCCTTTTGGGAGTTGTTTAGACAAGCCAGGGCCGACTTCTCCATCTCTCGCGACGTTTTCGCTGGCGCTCCAGCGAGCTTGGCCTTCTTTTACTTGGACGACATGGTGCGCAAGCTGTGGCCGAAAGAAGGCAAAGAAGTTGCGGGCTGCATGTAAGTGCATTCATTGGCTTGCGAAATATTAATCGCGTCGTGAGACACAGCTGACGAGGCGAGGAGTCAGTGTCCAAAAAACATGGCTTTATTTGAAAGCTCATGTGCAAGTCTTTATAATTCTGCAACGACTTGGTTTCATATCTGCGAATATCTGGTTTCCAGGACCGAGCTTCTTCATACCTTTTACTGAAGCATCACCAATAGCTGCTCCCCCACCACCGCGTGACTTTACTATCCCGTCACTATTGAGCTGGGTCGGTGGCGCTCTCATCTCGTCAACACCTTTCTTGGTGTTCGTAATGACACAACGCGTGATGCGGGATGTGCGCTCGCAGATATGGGCACAAATCTACAGGAGACTCCCCAACACTAGCTTTCATCGCAAGCCGATTCTTCCTCCTCCTCCTCCACCCGCCCTGCCGTCTCCTCCACTGCCGCCGCCTCCTCCTCCGGCTCAAACCATCGCATCATCTTCGACAGCCTCACCGGATCCTAGCAATTCCACTAGTGAGTCTGGACGGCAGGAGCTAGAATCCTCTGATCGTTCTCTGTTCAATGGGAACAACATTTTCAGAGACAATACCGAAGCAGGTCCATCCAGCCAACCCAGCCAAGAGACCCCCAGTCGAGAGAGTGTCTTGTCTGCTCGCGGCGACGAGTACCCGACCGACGATGAGGAAAACGAAGGAGTCAGCGCCACGCTAATAAGTTTTGATGTGGAAGCTTCCGAATCCCACGACGCGCCACCCGGACTCTGGTCCGCAGAGCTTCGTCCCAGCGCCGGTCCAGACACGCGATCTCCCAAACAGCAACCCGTCTACATGGACACTCTTCTCACGCGTCTCCCGTCTCTGATAGCGACGCATCTTTTGACAAACTCCGCGATCCGAATCCTTCTGGCTCCTTACGAAGCCACTGCCTTGCGTCTTGTGGCTCGAATGTCTTGCCTTAGTCAGGGTCTCCCGTGCGTTGGCATCTTTACCGATGGCTTACTGAGCGGTATGACGCGCACCTGGCTTGTCAATTTCTTGGGCACCGAGCTTCTCAACGTTGCCCTTTGTAGCGAGGTGTGGGCTGTATTTGCTCTCATCTTTCAGCGGCACCACATGACGGAGGAGGAGTGGAAAGATGAAGAAGAAGAAGGTTCCAACGACGCTAGTTAATGCTTTGAAGAATCTGCGCGAATCTCGCTATGGCTGTCTCTGTTTCTTAAAGGCAAAGGAAGAGATCCCTTTTGTACGGTATGACGGGCGTTTGAAGTTGTGATACTCCTCATTCTTGTATGCTGCGAGTCTGCGACGTATTGAAGCATTAAGCGAAGCAATGCACGCCTTTTCTGTGCTGGATAAGGCTGACCTACGATACAACGAACCGCGACCACCGACTGAATCTTTCAACTGCACATTCCCCAGCACTCAATCCGCATCACGAGAAGGTCCGCCAACACGTGCCCTTCCTCAGGGCGTCCCTCGAGGCTGATATACACACTGTCAGACTCTCAAGCCTCCAGCCCAGGCCTGAAGACTACAACCTTTTCCGAAGAAAAAAAAACAAGCGTAGGCCGCCTTGAAATTAGAAAATAGTGCGATTAGGCACGCCATACGCAAATGCGCCCCCTTTCTATCTTGAAGCGACGTGGGTGCAACTTCTGGACCGTGGCTTTTGAGGCTGCAAAAGCCTGGGCGATAAGATGGTCGGCCGCGGAATCGCACCGAATCTTGTCAAGTCTTTCAGCAACAAAAGGGAGTGGTCCCGAGACACATCGTGGCATATTTATTGGTAGAGATATAAAGTCTCGACGGGGTTCTGTTTCTGTGCTCTCACGCAGTTGCCCAGAGAAGACGTATCTTGCACTCTCAAAGCACTCGCACGTGGTCCCTCCACCGCTCGTCTGTGACGAGTGACTGTATTCAGGGCAGACGTGTGAGTTTCCAAAAAAAAAAAAAAAAACAAGTCACCTGAGCAGTGGAGCTTACTGTATGTGTCCTTCTTTGCATTGTGTTCGGCTATCCAGAGGGAGCAGTCTCTCATTCTAGGCAGAAAGAGTCACGCAACTGATCCAAAAGGCCGAGGATGTGATGCAGGCTAACAGGCGAAACAACAGCATTCATGGAGTATATCAGCGTCTTTGGCGACGTCTATTAGTGGCAGGATCTAGCCATGCTAAGGCAGTATTGCCCGCAGGTTATAAAGCATTGCAGGGCGTGAGATCGGAATGATATGGTTTCAACGGAGTGTTGAGTAGCATCGTTGATAGACATAATATTATTCTGCATGAAAAGTACATGTCCCGTTGAAATAATGACCCTTCAGTGTCATGAACAGCATATCCGAGCGCCCGCAGAATTCCCATGCCGATAAATAAAGTGACATGCCTTGATGCATCATAACCAACCGCCAGTGCAGTCATCATCATGGAAAACCCATTTAGATCAAAAGGCAAAACAAAAATGACGAAAACAAGACAAAGCCTCATCCAACACTCAAGCTCCATGTCGGTATACTTGCGCTCCTGAGTTCCTAAACATGATCGTATCTCTTCTCTGCAAGACCATGAGCGCTCTGTTGAGACCCTGTTCACTGTAGCCCTTACCCTCCACCATTTCCCGTCTCAGAGTTGCCAGGCTTGTGCTCCAGCCGATTGGTAATCGACGCTTCAGCTCGAGTTCAAGACGGTTGACTTCCTCATTAAGCTCGCGACTCCCCTGGTTGCTTCCCTGGTTGACGGCGTCCATGGTAGAGCAGAGGAACAAGCGTATGGCTTCGTCCACATGTTCTTCCGTGGCGATGGGCGAGAGTGTCAATTTGGCAAGAGACTCGGTTATACGAACAATGGCTTCCAGCTGACGAATGGTGATTGGAATAGAGGAGCGGGTGTTGGCTTCCATCTCTGCAGCGTGTACCTGTCTTCGGATTGACACGAAGTGGGAAGAAAGCTTCTCAGCTGCCTCAGGACTAAGTCGTGGTGCACAACGCCTGCGAAATTGGGATTAGCTTGATTCTTTTTGGGCCATTGAGAAGGGGATGTTTGGAGTTGGAACCCACGTTTTGCAGTAGGTAATATATCTTCGCATCTTGTCGGCCGGGATCTCGGATTCGGTGACCTCTTCAGCTCCTCGGCCATCCATGTGAATTCCCATGACGTGTCTAGCTATCCTCTCATCCTTTTCGCGCGTGTGCTCATCCTTGACGATGAAAATCATGTCGAAACGGGATAGAATCGTGGTCTGGAAGTCAATGTTCTCTCCAGGGGTCTTCATGTCGTCGTAACGCCCAAAGATCGGATTCGCTGCCGCTAAGACAGATGTTCTCGCATTGAGGATCGTTGTAATGCCGGCTTTAGCAATGGAAATAGTCTGCTGCTCCATGGCTTCGTGGATGGCCACGCGATCCTCATCTCTCATCTTGTCAAACTCATCGATACAAACAACGCCGCCATCGGCGAGCACCATGGCGCCGCCTTCTAAGTAGAACTCTCTGGTTGACTGGTCTCGCTGAACGGATGCTGTTAAACCGGCCGCTGATGATCCCTTACCGGACGTGTAGATAGAGATGGGAGCTGCCTTTTCCACAAACTTCAGAAGCTGAGATTTCGCTGTTCCCGGATCACCGAGCAAAAGCACATTTATATCACCCCTTAGCTTCATCCCATCGGGTAAAATCTTCTTCGATCCACCTAAAAGCAGACACAATATTGCCTTCTTTATGTCCTTGTTGCCGTAGATAGATGGCGCAATGCAGTCTGCCATGACGTTGTACAAGTCCGGCCGCCTGCTCAGCTCCAGGAACTCTTGCTCTTCCTCCTCAGAATACGCAGCAGAGCCCTTGGCAGACTTATCCAAGTCTGTTTGTATTCCCACTGCTCTTAGATACGGTGTTCGAATTGCAACTGCACCGGTGGTGTTTGAGTTTTTCGACGCCTTGTTCTGGTAAATGGAGAATATTCCCATAACGGTACATCTTGAACCCGGGACCACACGGTTTGTGAGATACCGATCGGCAGAAATGAGGACGTGTCTGGGAAGCTCTCCCACAGGAACCTGGTCCGGCGCTTCTTGGAGTTTGATAATTTGCTGGTCGACAAATTGAGACTTCTCGTGCATGACAAAGTATGGATCGAGGCCACACTTTTCTGACGGATCATTGGGAACTCGCTTGCGACTACATATCCTGGGAAGAGTGACGCCCGCAAACCCTCCGAGAACATGAATGACTTCCTGATTTTGACAGTTACGGCACTGAATGTGAAGTTCTGTAGCTTTTGACGACATCACCGAGGCTCCAATAACAATTCCTGGGACACGGACCAATCTTGCGATGGTCATAGAGTCCAAGTTACGGATAGAGACATCCTCGGCGTCGGAGTGTAGGAGGAGTTGATGGTCTGGTAGGTCGACTTTCTTTTCGTGGGGGAAGACGATTCGATGTGTACACTTTTTCAAGGCTGCTTCGAACTACACCCAGCCACGTTAGCTCATTGGTTCTTGCTAAGGCTATTGTTGTCCAGCAATCACTTCTCACGCACAAGAGGAATGATCTCGGCAGGTTCTGAGGCCATTTTATGGGCCAACTCTTCGTTGAAGTTGATGAGATCGTTGATGTTGACATCGCAGTAGTACTTCTTAAGTAGAGCATTCTCGCGCAGTTGATCGCTGACAGCTAGGTTAGTTTGGAGGCTCGACTGTGACGCCGTTATCGACGATGTGCCTTCGGGTGCCCACATACCGATACACGAAATTGTTCTCAAGTCGAAAGTCAAGAATGAAAGTCTCGAGCTGTTGTTGAAGCTGCCGTCGAGTATCGCCACTGTCACCAAAATTTGGCTCATAGACGTGGGTGGAATATACAGATTGTCGGTCCATGATTGAGTTCTTAGCACATCCACGTAAATAATATTCGAAACTCGAATTCTCGATGGTTGAATGAGCTTTCCAGATATGCGGAAGCAAAGGAACCCTTTGCGGACGGAGATAGAGGGTTGACGGACGGTGTCTTTCGCAGATCCAATGTTGCGCGTGACCAAAGGGATCCAAAATTCGTCACGCGTCGCCTGAACGCGACTTGGACGCGGCGAGGCGTAAAGTGCCTGCAGCATGTGGCTTGGCCAAGGGGTTCTGCTCGGAAAATCGCCGGCTATACCGTGACAGCTTGACTTGTACCTGCAGCTATATAGGTACTTGCGCGCTGACGCTTATCGTGTTCGTGGCGCCGTTTGATGACTGCCTGCGTAATGCGTGTAGCTATCCTTTGGGCCATTGGTATCCGCCGACTCACTGTATCATGACATTTGATCAATTGACGCCACTAGATCGTATCTCTTGAGTACATTATTGACCCGTAAAGGGTCGTCAAGGGGTTCTCTGACTCGATTTCTATGGTACAGCAAGCGCCAGCGATGATACTCCGGTAGCAACACCTCACGAAAGCCGTCCGTACAGTTCTCGGCTCTCACTGCCGCCACTGCCGCCACTGCCGCCGTGCCGTTCTATTTCGTATAATTGGAACGACTGTTTCCATCAGGTTTCAAGAGGTCGCAGATATTGCTGCATCATGTTCTCTCCGACGAATTCTGAAAAGTCCTTTGACAGCCTCTCAGCGCTGCCTCAGGGGGGACGTCACGAGGTCCCGCTTCATAGGTTTGTCAATGTCACAAATCCAATTGTGTTGACACGGGCTGATGAAATGCACAGCAGTCGTTCTGCTCAGATTCATCCACGCTCGGCCTCTCGACGGAATTCCAGCACGAGCTCTATACATACGATAGACACGATATCGAATCCGACGACAGCTCATTCTGTCTACGAACTTGGGGCAAACGGTATGGAGCTTGCACAGTCTCTAAGAGTTTCCTTCTTCTCTAATTCAACATACTGCTAGCTATATCAACACTTCTCCAGCCTCCCATAGTACGAACAGGACTTCAACCATATACATCGGTGCCGGCATCGAATTCCCACAGGATCCCCACTGCGCGCGATATCCCCCCTGTTACGCTGACGAATATACCCATCATCGATGCTGCTGAATTCGATCCCTATCTTGCGCAAGTAGGTGCGCTGTACGAACAGCTACGACGAGTCAAGGAAAGCGAAGATGAGGCCGCCAACAGCCAACGCAATAGTAAACATGAAGAGCAGCACGATTCGGGGTCGGACAATCTTCTGCGACCGAAATCAATGTCACACCGTCGAGGCTCGGCATCTTCGATCACGTCGCTGGCATCCTTGGATGCACCAAATACC
This sequence comes from Claviceps quebecensis, assembly GCA_004016085.1. Classification (NCBI taxonomy): domain Eukaryota; kingdom Fungi; phylum Ascomycota; class Sordariomycetes; order Hypocreales; family Clavicipitaceae; genus Claviceps; species Claviceps quebecensis. The sequence goes on from QEQW01000044.1 coordinate 74,488, forward strand.
TCACGACGGGCAAGTTCTGGGGTGATGCGAAAGGCGGCTCAGGGTCCGCCTCCGTTGTCAACTATCCCCACAGTGTACTTTGATGAGGACTTTCATTTGGAGAACCCTAGGACGTTCGATGTCGTAAGTGAGCGTTCGGAAGTGATACCGACCCAACCATCCGAAAAGGCTCCTTCCGCCCCCCCTCGAAAGGCGTTGGCAACAAATGCGATCCTGCAGGAAAAGCTGTCTTGGTACATGGACACGATTGAAGTTCATCTGATTAATTCGATATCGACTGCGTCAACCACATTTTTCACGGCGCTTGGCTCTCTGAAGGAGTTACATTCAGAAGCTACCGAATCGGTGGAGAGAATAGAAGCGCTGAGACGGGAGCTCGAGGCTCTAGACGAGGAAATGGCCACGAGTGGGTTGCTCATCGTTCAAAAGCGACAACGTCAAGAGAATTTGCGTCAACTCAATGATGCTGTTTCGCAACTGCGCTACATTGTCGAGGGAGTCGCTCATTGCGAGTCACTCGTCGATGCAGACGAATTAGGCCAAGCTCTCTCTAGCTTTGATTCGCTGGAGAAACTTATTGCTGGTGAGCGTGACGAGATGGAGAAGAGCCTACCACACGACATTGTTTTGCGCGACTTGCGTGGAGCCTCTGCGTTGCAAACCATCAACCAAGACCTAGATACATTGCGCTTAAGAGTGGGCAAAGCTTTCGAAACGCAATTCATCAGCGTCTTGCTCACGGACTTGCGTCGTCATGCAGAATCGGTCGCCACACCAGATGTTCTATCTCGATGGAGCAGTGCGGCCTCGAGACAGAGAGGCGGTCACTCTCGGTCTGCATCGATATTTCCTGCCTATCTCACCCACACCGAAGATCTCAAAGCGCAGCTCATGCCCCATATGGTTGGTTTGCATCGCGCCAGATCCGTCGTGGCGGCCGCCGTGGCCTACCGAGACACTGTCCTTCGAGAAATTCGCAGCCTGGTTCGACGCCCGCTGCCTAGTTCAAGCGAGGATGACAACGAGTCCATGCTTTCGGTGTCGACGACGAGTGGGAGCAGACGTCTGACCAGTCAAGAGAAATCAGCAAACCTGGCACGAAGCCTGCGCGCGCTAGGTCCAGAGGATGCCGAGGAGCTTCTGGTCAAAGTCTATATTGGCGTGACGGAGACTTTGAGGCGGTTGACGACCCAGGTCAAGGTTCTTCTGGATATTGCAAGCTCTTTGTCTTCTACTCCATCGTCAGCACCAGATGAAGCCCTCAAGTCGCCGCCCCCTCGGTCGCCAGTGACGAGTCCTCGTTTCGAACGCTCTTCCATGAATCTTCTGGCCGGCGCAGATATGGAACTGCAAGAAGAGCTTCATAAAAGCCTGGACATGAACAACCTTCTCACTCAGGCCGTTGATATTGCCAACGACAAGATTGTCAAGATCTTGAGGGTGCGAGCCGAGCAGGCTACCAACCTACCGCTAGGCTTTTTCCTCCGATACTTTACGTTGAACCTGTACTTTGCGAATGAGTGCGAAGCTATCTCTGGTCGAAGCGGAACGTCGCTCAAAACCGTGGTGAATGGACACATCAAAGAATTTGTCCAACGGAACCGTGATGCGGAGATGCAAAAGCTCGCGCAAGGCATGGAGGCGGATCAGTGGAACGCCAAAGACTTCTCGGAGAATGACTCGCAATTACTGGGCATGATACTGAGCTCAGCCACACAGGATTCTACGGTATGGACAGAAAACAACAAGATCTGGATCCCATATCGTGATCTTGAGAAGCTAGCAACAGAGTCGAGCACAGAGCCTGCCGGACCTGCCGAACCGAATGGCACCAGCAAAGACAAGACGCGGTCTGCAATTATCGAGACGGAAAAGTTTATGCTGCCAAACTCTGCCATTTTGTGCCTCAACGGCATGGGAAATTTCCTATCTCTAATTGCCAGTATCCCCTCAATGACGACGGATGTAGCCTCATCGTTGATTGCATACCTGCAGTTGTTCAATTCCCGTTGCACTCAGTTGATCCTCGGTGCCGGCGCCACGCGCTCAGCAGGCTTGAAGAACATTACCACCAAACACTTGGCGCTCGCCTCGCAGGGTTTATCCTTCATGGCCACCTTGGTGCCTCATGTCCGGGAATTCGTACGCGGCCATGCTGGGTCCGGTGCCGGAGTGTCCAATCTAATGGGTGAATTCGACAAGATACGTCGTCTACTGCAGGAGCATCAAAGCAGTATTTATCAGAAACTCGTGGATATCATGAATGGCCGAGCGGCTCTCCACGCGAAGAGCATGAGAACAATCGATTGGGATACATCCAATGCCGACTCTGTGCATTCCTACATGGAGATTCTTGCCAAAGAGACGACCACGCTACACCGGGTGCTTACAAAGAATCTGCCAGACACGTGTATCCAGACAATCATGACGCCCGTCTTTGCGCGTTACAAGGAGCAATTGGGGGCTCCTTTCCGGGAGGCGACCCCGAAGACAGAAGCCGGCCAGAAAAGGTGAGTCTTGTGCGCAGATTCTGACTTGCAATCGTGTGATGAAGGAAGAGCCTTTTATAAACCCTTCGACAATGATGGGGGCACGTCCATTTACTGACAGCTGGAAAATACAGCATGTTGCGAGACGTCGAGTTCTTTTCTACCAAACTGGGCAAAATCGAGGGATTTGCCGATGCAGGAGACTTTCTCTCTGACATTATCAAGGCCAAGGAAGTGAGGCCAAAGACGCCCGAACCTGTCAATGAAGTGGCTGTCTCGAAAGAAGCTACCTTAGAAGAAGCTGCTCCGGAAGACGTTACCTCGAAGACAGCTGTCCCGGAAGAAGCTCCCTCGACAGAAGCTGATACGAAAGAATCTGCCCCGGAAGAAGTTGCCGCGAAAGAAGCTGAACGGAAGGAAGCTACCCCGGAAGAAGCTGAACCGAAAGAAGCTGAAGTTAAGGAAGCTGCCCCGGCAGAAAACGAGGAGGACAGGAAGGACAGTAAGGACAGCAAGGCTGAGGTAAAGCAGGAAGCATCGTCATGACGGGGCCTCCCTTGACCAAATGAAGATGGAAGAGCGTCCTGGATGATGGAATTTGCAGCCAAGACCCATTCCATGGCTTCTCGCGAGGCCGCAACGTGGCATGCAGTCTCTGCCTACCGTGCAGTATTATGGTGCGGGCTAACAACAACAGATCTGGCAAACGACATACTGCATGATAGCGCACTTGACAGGTCAAGTGTGTGTCGCTTCTACAATGCTACGGGTAAGTCCACCGAGTTATGGTCTCGGGCTCAGCAAGCGACGAGGACAACATGATGATGGATGGAGATATAAGGGGACATCCATGTACATACACGCATACATGTGCATACTATACTACTATTTATTCAATGCAGTAAACGACTGCCGCGAAGTTTCCTCTATGAGCTGCGTTCTATGTCTCTCGATTTTGCATTGGTCCGTGCTTGTACTGTAGATTTGTCTGCTGACTTGATGTCGTGTACATAGTATCTGCATCTGTTGTCTCTATTTGTCTGGTCATTTGGTAGGAATACTTGTTATGTATGTAGATGTATCTACATACTTATATACACGCCTGCACGCCTAAATGTCTATGAGTCTAGGTATCTCAACACCCACAGCGTGACAGCGTCTACGTGATCCTACATACCTAGGTACCTCTATGAAATGACATTCGTCTCCACATCCTTCCATCCCACGTTCTCGTTGCTCCCACGCCTCCATTGAGTTCCTCATCTTCATCCATATGATGTACTGTCTACCTGTTGTATGCTGGGTAGAGTGGCACAGGCATGCCGGCTTGATGAGGACGTTTCAAAAAAATACAAACGTAGCTGCTGAGCTATCTACAAGTTACCGTGACGTGATATGCCACCGCCCTTGATTAAATAAATATGTATGCGAGTCTTGCTTCGCTGAGACCGCGGGCTCGCTCTATGTACAGTTGCACCTATACGTGCGTCTAGTCCCCACCCTCCTCAGTAAATTACATAGGTATAATGTATCACGCGCATGTGCCGCGTCCATGCACGCGTGGTGTTCAAAGCGGGGGGG